>OV839568.1:53699773-53931374 GCA_929447395.1 Epistrophe grossulariae
CTTTTTTGGGAATTTAGCTTTTAGTTGCAGTATACACCACTTTATAGAAAATTACCAAAAATACCCACACATATTTAGATATTTCTCTTAAAGTATTAGCTCGATTGCAATGGTTGTTAGTTTTCTGAATTCTAATTTACATCCCCTAGGTGCTGGTGTACTTCGTTTTGAATTTTAGGCCTTTTTTGTGAATTTAGCTTTTAGTTGCAGTATACACCACTTTATAGAAAATTACCAAAAATACCCACACATATTTAGATATTTCTCGTAAAGTATTAGCTCGATTGCAATGGTTGTTAGTTTTCTGAATTCTAATTTACATCTCCTAGGTGCTGGCATTTTTCGTTTTGAATTTTAGGCCTTTTTTGAGAATTTAGGTTTTAGTTGCAGTATACACCACTTTATAGAAAATTACCAAAAATACCCACACATATTTAGATATTTCTCTTAAAGTATTAGCTCGATTGCAATGGTTGTTAGTTTTCTGAATTCTAATTTACATCCCCTAGGTGCTGGTATACTTCGTTTTGAATTTTAGGCCTTTTTTGGGAATTTAGCTTTTAGTTGCAGTATACACCACTTTATAGAAAATTACCAAAAATACCCACACATATTAAGATATTTCTCGTAAAGTATTAGCTCGATTGCAATGGTTGTTAGTTTTCTGAATTCTAATTTACATCCCCTAGGTGCTGGTATACTTCGTTTTGAATTTTAGGCCTTTTTTGGGAATTTAGCTTTTAGTTGCAGTATACACCACTTTATAGAAAATTACCAAAAATACCCACACATATTAAGATATTTCTCGTAAAGTATTAGCTCGATTGCAATGGTTGTTAGTTTTCTGAATTCTAATTTACATCCCCTAGGTGCTGGTATACTTCGTTTTGAATTTTAGGCCTTTTTTGGGAATTTAGCTTTTAGTTGCAGTATACACCACTTTATAGAAAATTACCAAAAATACCCACACATATTTAGATATTTCTCTTAAAGTATTAGCTCGATTGCAATGGTTGTTAGTTTTCTGAATTCTAATTTACATCCCCTAGGTGCTGGTGTACTTCGTTTTGAATTTTAGGCCTTTTTTGTGAATTTAGCTTTTAGTTGCAGTATACACCACTTTATAGAAAATTACCAAAAATACCCACACATATTTAGATATTTCTCGTAAAGTATTAGCTCGATTGCAATGGTTGTTAGTTTTCTGAATTCTAATTTACATCTCCTAGGTGCTGGCATTTTTCGTTTTGAATTTTAGGCCTTTTTTGAGAATTTAGGTTTTAGTTGCAGTATACACCACTTTATAGAAAATTACCAAAAATACCCACACATATTTAGATATTTCTCTTAAAGTATTAGCTCGATTGCAATGGTTGTTAGTTTTCTGAATTCTAATTTACATCCCCTAGGTGCTGGTATACTTCGTTTTGAATTTTAGGCCTTTTTTGGGAATTTAGCTTTTAGTTGCAGTATACACCACTTTATAGAAAATTACCAAAAATACCCACACATATTAAGATATTTCTCGTAAAGTATTAGCTCGATTGCAATGGTTGTTAGTTTTCTGAATTCTAATTTACATCCCCTAGGTGCTGGTATACTTCGTTTTGAATTTTAGGCCTTTTTTGGGAATTTAGCTTTTAGTTGCAGTATACACCACTTTATAGAAAATTACCAAAAATACCCACACATATTAAGATATTTCTCGTAAAGTATTAGCTCGATTGCAATGGTTGTTAGTTTTCTGAATTCTAATTTACATCCCCTAGGTGCTGGTATACTTCGTTTTGAATTTTAGGCCTTTTTTGGGAATTTAGCTTTTAGTTGCAGTATACACCACTTTATAGAAAATTACCAAAAAATACCCACACATATTTAGATATTTCTCTTAAAGTATTAGCTCGATTGCAATGGTTGTTAGTTTTCTGAATTCTAATTTACATCCCCTAGGTGCTGGTGTACTTCGTTTTGAATTTTAGGCCTTTTTTGTGAATTTAGCTTTTAGTTGCAGTATACACCACTTTATAGAAAATTACCAAAAATACCCACACATATTTAGATATTTCTCGTAAAGTATTAGCTCGATTGCAATGGTTGTTAGTTTTCTGAATTCTAATTTACATCCCCTAGGTGCTGGTATACTTCGTTTTGAATTTTAGGCCTTTTTTGGGAATTTAGCTTTTAGTTGCAGTATACACCACTTTATAGAAAATTACCAAAAATACCCACACATATTAAGATATTTCTCGTAAAGTATTAGCTCGATTGCAATGGTTGTTAGTTTTCTGAATTCTAATTTACATCCCCTAGGTGCTGGTATACTTCGTTTTGAATTTTAGGCCTTTTTTGGGAATTTAGCTTTTAGTTGCAGTATACACCACTTTATAGAAAATTACCAAAAATACCAACACATATTTAGATATTTCTCGTAAAGTATTAGCTCGATTGCAATGGTTGTTAGTTTTCTGAATTCTAATTTACATCTCCTAGGTGCTGGCATTTTTCGTTTTGAATTTTAGGCCTTTTTTGAGAATTTAGGTTTTAGTTGCAGTATACACCACTTTATAGAAAATTACGAAAAATACCCACACATATTTAGATATTTCTCTTAAAGTATTAGCTCGATTGCAATGGTTGTTAGTTTTCTGAATTCTAATTTACATCCCCTAGGTGCTGGTATACTTCGTTTTGAATTTTAGGCCTTTTTTGGGAATTTAGCTTTTAGTTGCAGTATACACCACTTTATAGAAAATTACCAAAAATACCCACACATATTTAGATATTTCTCTTAAAGTATTAGCTCGATTGCAATGGTTGTTAGTTTTCTGAATTCTAATTTACATCCCCTAGGTGCTGGTGTACTTCGTTTTGAATTTTAGGCCTTTTTTGGGAATTTAGCTTTTAGTTGCAGTATACACCACTTTATAGAAAATTACCAAAAATACCCACACATATTTAGATATTTCTCGTAAAGTATTAGCTCGATTGCAATGGTTGTTAGTTTTCTGAATTCTAATTTACATCTCCTAGGTGCTGGCATTTTTCGTTTTGAATTTTAGGCCTTTTTTGAGAATTTAGGTTTTAGTTGCAGTATACACCACTTTATAGAAAATTACCAAAAATACCCACACATATTTAGATATTTCTCTTAAAGTATTAGCTCGATTGCAATGGTTGTTAGTTTTCTGAATTCTAATTTACATCTCCTAGGTGCTGGCATTTTTCGTTTTGAATTTTAGGCCTTTTTTGAGAATTTAGGTTTTAGTTGCAGTATACACCACTTTATAGAAAATTACGAAAAATACCCACACATATTTAGATATTTCTCTTAAAGTATTAGCTCGATTGCAATGGTTGTTAGTTTTCTGAGTTCTAATTTACATCCCCTATGTGCTGGCATTTTTCGTTTTGAATTTTAGGCCTTTTTTGAAAATTTTGCTTTTCGTTGCAGTATACACCACTTTATAGAAAATTACGAAAAATACCCACACATATTTAGATTTTTCTCGTAAAGTATTAGCTCGATTGCAATGGTTGTTAGTTTTCTGAATTTTAATTTACATCCCCTAGGTGCCGGCATTTTTCGTTTTGAATTTTAGGCCTTTTTTGAGAATTTAGCTTCTAGTTGCAGTATACACCACTTTATAGAAAATTACGAAAAATACCCACACATATTTATATGATTTCTCGTAAAGTATTAGCTCGATTGCAATGGTTGTTAGTTTTCTGAGTTCTAATTTACATCCCCTAGGTGCTGGTATACTTCGTTTTGAATTTTAGGCCTTTTTTGAAAATTTTGCTTTTCGTTGCAGTATACACCACTTTATAGAAAATTACGAAAAATACCCACACACATTTTGATTTTTCTCTTATATTATTTTTTTCTTCGGGAAAAAGACTTAGACAAATTTTATGAAATTTTCAATATTTATTCTTGGGGAAAAAGACTTAGAAAAATTTTAGGAAATTTTCAATATTTTTTCTTCAGGAAAAACTTACAAAAATTTTAGGACTTAGAAAAATTTTCAATATTTTTCTTCGGGAAAAAACTTAGAAATATTTTAGGACTTAGAAAAATTTTCAATATTTTTTCTTCGGGAAAAAGACTTAGAAAAATTTTAGGAAATTTTCAATATTTTTTTTTTCGGGAAAAACTTAGAAAAATTTTAGGACTTAGAAAAATTTTCAATATTTTTTCTTCAGGAAAAAACTTAGAAAACTTTTAGGATTTAGAAAAATTTTCAATATTTTTTCTTCGGGAAAAAGACTTAGAAAAATTTTAGGAAATTTTCAATATTTTTTTTTTCGGGAAAAACTTAGAAAAATTTTAGGACTTAGAAAAATTTTCAATATTTTTTTTTTTTCAGGAAAAAACTTAGAAAACTTTTAGGACTTAGAAAAATTTTCAATATTTTTTCTTCGGGAAAAAGACTTAGAAAAATTTTAGGACTTAGAAAAATTTTCAATATTTTTTCTTCGGGAAAAAGACTTAGAAAAATTTTAGGAAATTTTCAATATTTTTTTTTTCGGGAAAAACTTAGAAAAATTTTAGGACTTAAAAAAATTTTCAATATTTTTTTTTTCAGGAAAAAACTTAGAAAACTTTTAGGACTTAGAAAAATTTTCAATATTTTTTCTTCGGGAAAAAGACTTAGAAAAATTTTAGGACTTAGAAAAATTTTCAATATTTTTTCTTCCAGTTATCCGAGGCTCGCTAAAGTGAAACTTTTTTTAGTTATTGTAGGTTCGCTTAAGTGAAAAACCCCAGATTTTTTGTCGTTTCACTTAAGTTAATACCGTTATTTAACTGGATTGCATTGGTTCTTTTTTCTGAATTCTGATTTACATCCCCTTGGTGCTGGCGTTTTACAAATTAGCTTTTAGTCAAAAATCTTTTAACGTACATTCGGAGGCTTAAAGTCGAAAGAATATACATACCAGCTAGCTACGAAAAACAAAAATTTCTCTTGATTTCAATAGATATAAATATGAATAACATATTTCTATATGACATAGTATAATATAAAAATTAAATTCATATTCACAGTTACCTAGCTGAAAATGCATTGCTTCATCTGTTTTAAAGAATTCAATTGTTTGAATAGTTTGTTCAGTCATTTAAAAATTCTACATGGCTGTGATAAAAAAAGTAATTTAAAATGCTTTGAAAAATCTTGTGAACAGGTTTTTAATGGATTATCTTCATACAAAAGGCATTTACGTATCCATTTAAAGCATAAAATATTGGAAACACAAGATGATAATTATGTTGATGCACAAGAAATTTTAAATTTAAATACTTACAAATCATCTAGTGTATGTGGAAACATATTACAATACAATCGTGATTCATCAAACAATGTACAGCAATTACCAACAGTTAGTGGCAGTGCAAAAAACATTGAAGCACCATCGCACAAAAGCATAATAGAAAACAGCATGGTTCAGTTCGTTTTAAACCTTTACAACAACAATAATTTTACTAGAAAAGATGCAGTTACTATACAAAAAGCTCTTGATAATTTGATTCTGTCACCTCTATTTGAAATAATGTTTAATGTTGAATTGTGTGAGAATGACAGAAAAAAAATAGAAAACATTATTAACGAATATAAACACATTTTTAATGAATTAAATACTGAGTATAAACTACAAAAATTTCTAGAAAATCGAGATTTATATAAAAAACCTACAGAATTTGACATTAACAGAGAAATTTCTCATGTTATGAAGAACGGAGAGAGCAGTTTAGAAGAAAAAGTGGAAAAAGGTATTCTTATGGACTTGAAATTTGAATTTCGGAAAATTTTTGAAAAACCAGAAAATCAAGAAGTACTTACAACATTTTTGAACGAACAAAATCAGACTTCAAACATGAGTAATTTTATGAAAGGAAAATTATGGCAACAAAAGAAAGCTATGTATAGAAATAGAAATTTAGTTCCATACTTTCTTTTCGCAGACGATTTTGAAGTAAACAACCCACTTGGATCACATAATGGAGTTCACAAATTAACAGGAGTGTATTTTTCCATTCCAATATTTGAAAATTATTATAAAGTCAGTGATATTTATCTGGGTGCTTTAATTAAAGCTCATGATATTAAAGTCTATGGAAATGACTTGACAATTCATAACCTTGTTCAAGAAATTATATCTCTAGAAGATGAAGGCATTGAACTGACCTTAAATAATCGGAAAACAAGAATTTTTTTGATAATGGGGATTATCTTGGGAGACAACTTGGGACTAAACCAAATCTTAGAGTTTAGCAAATCTTTCTCTTCAAACCACTTCTGCAGGTTTTGTTTGGCACCCAGTGAATTAACCAAAGTTATGTGCAAAGAGGATTCAACATTAATAAGAACTGAAGAAAATTATAATGAAAATTTATCTGGCGATTTTTCATCGAATGGAGTTTACAAAAACTCAATTTTAAACAAAATTCCTTCTTTTCATGTTGTAACAAATTTTTCAGTAGATCTTATGCATGATGTATTTGAAGGCGTTGCACATTATAATCTTACACATGTCATAGAATATTATATCAAAAACAAAGTATTTACATTAGACGAGCTTAACCAATATAAGTCAACATTTTCCTATGGAGATACTGAAAAAGGAAATGTTTTTAAAGATATTAGTTCACAACACCTAAAAAGAAAAAAACTTAATGCTTCAGCAAGAGAAATGTGGACATTCATTCATTATTTTCCTTTGATTGTCGGTCACTTGATTCCAGCTAATGATGAAGTTTGGGAATTTGTTCTTATTTTTGTAAAAATAATTGATATATTACTTTTGCCATATTGTAATGATTATACCTTACATGAACTTGAAAATCTTATTGAAAAACACAACATGTTATATCAAAAATTATTTGGTGATACTTTAAAACCAAAACATCACAACCTTATCCACTATCCACGGATCATACAGTATTCTGGGCTTCCAAGATATTATTGGTCATTTTTGTTTGAAGCAAAACATCAGGAGCTGAAATCATATAGTAAAGTCACATCTAGCCGCAAAAATATTTTACTTTCTATTGCAACGAAATTCCAATTCAAATTTGCTTATAAAACTATTAAACCAAGAGAAAACTTCATTCAGTATTCGAACCATGATGAAATAGCTAATGTTACTGAGAACATAAATTGTTTAAATTCCAATATATTAAATGTTAATTCAAAACACTTTGAAAGAATTGAATATCTTGGAACAATATACAAAAAAGGTCATTACTTGTCTATTACAAATGAATTAAACGTGCAATTCTTTTTAATAGTGACAATGATTATAAATGAAAATAAAACATTACACATACTTTGCAAAGAAATACCAACAATATTTAGCGATCATTATATGTCATTTGAAAAAATAAAACAAAGTCAAGAAGTTTTTTTAATTAAATCAATCAAAGACTTTGATGGGCCACCAGTTACTTCTCATAAAAATTTATATGGTAGTGACTTTATTCGAAAAAAAAATTTCTTTTTGTAGATAGTAACAACAGTAAAAAATGAACTCGAAAAACCAAAATATTACAAGTAAACTTCAAGAATCCACCTGCATTCCTGAAATATCTGTTGAAGACAAAACAGATACTCAAAACGCAAGCAATGAACAGAATCTTCCATCAATCATGATTTTCAATTCAGAAGGCGAGCTATCGTTTCTCAATACAAATGAAACAGAACACAACATTGGAGTTGAAATTGTTGAAAAAAACCTCCAACCAGAACAAAACGATGATGACTTGTCAAAATTGCTGAAATCATGGGAGCTCTATGATCAACTTTATATGTTTCTAAAAGGTAAAATTTCTTAAATTTTTAAACGTTTTTCAAAAGAATAGTTTTATTTTATTAACAGAAAAGAATATTAATATTGAGGGCTTAAAATGCATGAAAGAGAGGCATATTGACCAATTATTTTCGGAACATTGGGACTTCAATACAAAAATGATCTTTGAGGCCAAGTTATCTTTGTGGCAAACCGACAATGTAAGTTATACGAAGTGAATACTATTTTTAATTATTAACTGTTTATATTTTTTCATAATGTTAACAGGGGATATTTCCTGTATGTCTTAAACCCCAAAATATATTGACAAAACAATTCTCTGTTGAATCGTGGCTTAACAGCATGAGTAGCCCATCAGCACACAGTAATACCTCGGATTCTGATGTAAGTGTGAATGTTATATCTATAGTTAACTCTTATAAAGAAATAATTACTTAGTACTCAGGAAATATCACCACTTTTTAAAAGTAGTTTTTATTCCCATACAAGGTGAGAACGAAGTCCACTTTCTAATGGGAATTTAATACACATTTGAAAATACGAAAAGAGAACTTACTGTAGCTTATTAAAACAAGTACAAAACTGAAAAGTGGATTTACCTTATTGGCAACTTTTTGAGATCAGCCCAATGATAGGCTTATCTCAATGAATAAACCATAGTTCTTTTAAATTTCTATCTACAATTTTGAAGCACCTTCAAATTTTCTTTTTGTAATAAAAACCCGTACGTTACAAATTATATATGAAAATTTAAGAAAAAAGTGCGATTACAAAACTGTAATTTTAAAAATCCACATTTTGTGGAGCTAAAATAATGAAAAATTGTCCAATTTTAGTTTGGAAAAAAATCACGCGTTTTTTTTGCAACCTAAAATTGTGCAATTTTTTATTATTTTCCCAAGCGCCGTAAAATATGGATTTTCAAAACTTCAGTTTGCAATCGAATATTTTTTTATATAATTACTTTTTTCTTGTAGGTTTAACCATTTATTTACATCTTGGCGACAAAAAAATTAGAGAGTATGTACAACGAAACATCTTTTACCACTAATTATGAAGTTTAATGCTTTGAGGACTGTTTTCCCTTTTATATAAGTACATATAAAGAATTATATTTTTTTTCAAAAGTTGAATTTGTTATTATTCCATACGTTGAAAATCTACAATTCGTTTTTTTTTTAATTTTTTTACATTATATTTAAATAAAAACAGAACAATAAAAACTATAACGTACTTTTTTTTAATTTTGAAAGGAACAGACTTAAGTTTTGACGGGAAATAATAGCACTCATATTTTATTGGTATTTTTTTCCAACCTTGGTTTGCTTTCTCACCCAATGGGAACTAGGTTCTTCGGTGGTCTTAGTTCCTGACGACTTAGTTCACGGCACCAATAAGGTTTTTCGTAAATAAAATGTTGCTTTATTTGACAAGGAAAAATTATATATATAACTTAAATATAGCGTACACTAATTTTAACTCTATCATCAAAATAATATACCTAGTGGTAAACTCAAAAAATCAAAAACTGATTGCCAACTATCCTACGATGATACTGTCAGAATTATTAATACCACCTGCCAACAGTGTGAAGTAACAATTTTTCATTTTTCAATGACAATATAGTCACATCTTAAATCACATCTGCACTTAGATTTATAATCATACGAAACCCTTATAGGATTATAACCCTTAGAAACACTAGGTAATAGAGTTTCGCAACAAAGTCAAATACTTCAGTGGTCAAAAATATTAATTTTTATAAAAAGTTATAACAGACATGTTTGTTATTATGACTTGGTTTTTATTTGAAGCTTATAAATTAAAGACGCAATATCATCTATAATGTTGGTCGTGGTGAGTTTTCATTCAAAATGTTAGGACAGATAAACAATTTTCACTACAAACTAGTATGTACTGAAACATGATTATCTATAAATTTTTAATGAAATACAATCACACACACAAAAATATGTGACCCGGATGATAAATAGTTTTTTTCAATCTCCATCAAATTAAAGTCGGAAATAGAATTTTTATAATTAACCATTTTGAGTAGATATCTATTGATTTAATTTTTTGGAGTAAATATAAAATTTGGTCTTACATATTTCAAGATAACAGTCCTGGAAATCTTAATGAAAACAGAGCAAGGCAAAGGAATTATAGAAAGCTATAGTACCAAAAACAACTTGACTCCAGAAGATAGAACAAACATTGTTCGGAAAATAGTTCAATATTTTACAGAAAACGGAAAAAGCATGACGGTCAAGAAATGTAAAGCTTTGGCAGACGAAATTACAAAGATTTTTCCTAAAGAAAGCTCGGTAATTTATATAGTGATTGCAGCAACCAAACATTTTATTAATTTAACTTTTTTCAATAACAACAGAGTTCCTACTTTGTACCAGGCAAAAATAAAAATCCCCCTAAGGGTAAACTTTATGATCGATATAGAGGACAACGAAGGTCTCTATTACAGCTGTATAAAAGTGAACCCAGATCATCGAAAAAATTAAAATTTTTAGATGTTTTGAATGAAGATAGCATTATTAAAGGTTTAATAAATTTTTGCAAAATTTAAAATTTTAATTTTATTTCTTTAATTTATTGAAAAGCTTTAAACATTAAGATACAATATATTATTAAAATGAAATTTAAATAAACTTATAAACGATTTATTTGATTTGAATATTCGATAGAATCACTTAGCGAGATAGAGATGCAGGCCATCTGTGAGGAACTGAAGCAAAATCGGAATTGGGATGCAGTTATAAACCAATGGATCGAAACAATGCCATTTAGAAGGAGAATGATCGACCTAAATAGTGACAAAGATATCCAGACAGTCCTTCAAGAATGGCCGTTGTACAAGTATTCGCGGGCTCCAGAACTGGTAATAAATTAAATTAAATTACCTAAATTTATTACCATTTTAAATAAAAATTAAAAAAACTATACTTCATACAAATAAACTTATCATTATGATTTGAAAAACAAAATAAAGAAAAACATAATTTTCTTTCGAATATTAATGTTTTTTGTTTTATTTATTTGCAGATAAGTATTGATTACAACTTCCTTAGACCCAACAATGGGTTCGATTTTGTGAAATGGCAGAAGTTTCGGAACGTAGCCTTACAGCTGTTTACGGATAGAGTTAAATCTAACTCACTAATCGTATACTTAAACCAGTTGAAAGAAAAATTTGAAGAGCTCGATATTGGTACGAAAATTTATTTTAAATTTATTTGTTAGTATTAAGAGGTTTTGTTTAACAGATAACTTAAATATAGCGTACACAAATCTTTTACATGGATTATTACCTCCATCAGCAAAACATTACTTTGGAAAATTCAAAAAATTTACAATTGAAGACTCGAAAAACTCTTTTATTTTAGAAGTTGAAAATGCAAGTCAGGTAGAACCTATTCTACAAAAGAAAAGGCAAGAGTGTTTAAAGTCACAAACAAAACTTCAGCCTATTTTAATTGTAGTAGGTGAAAAATTTAATTTTAAACAATTTTACGTGTCATTGGATAACGTAAAATTCAAATTGGACTCTTATATAGAATGTATTGTTTTTTATTTAAAACTTGCATATGTGTTAAATATACAATACCCTCCACAGTGTTTTTCGGTGTGGATTTTTATTCAATGTTTTTTTTTTAATATTCAAGACGGTCCAAAAATTCCTGCAGTCCAAAGCTTATCAAATGATTTGAATTCACTAATAACTTAAAGTTAAGTATTTTAAAAATGTGATTACCTTTTGGAGATAATTTGATTTATTTTTTTAAATATAATACATATTTTCGAAAACAAAATTAAATTGTTGTAAACTTAAAAAAAAAACTAACATTTTTTTGAAAGTTCAATAATTCGCCAAAGAGAATTGAAAACAAAAATGGCATAAGTGTTCAAGATTATTGCTATTCAGTACTTTCGTATTTTCATCAAATCTTTACCTTTATTACTCTGAGCATTGATTATAATTTTATTAGTTTATTTTACTAGGAAAACGTTTGATAATTTTGGTTTATAGATTGTGTCGTTTGTTCTTTTCGGCTTATTTGCTGCTTTTATAAGTAACTGCAAATGGTGGCTTGATATTACTCAGGATATTTGTGTACCCTTTAGAGTACATTATTTCTTTAAACACTCTTCGGTCACCATGATTATAGGTTTGACTTTTTGCACTTTTTTGTTTCTTTCTTTAAAAACTGATTTTTATTTTGGTTCTTTCGAATAGAATTTATTTCACTCCTCATTCGATACAATATTCCTCCATGTATCCTTTGACTAATGTGCCAAGCACTGTTGTCCCGTATTTTCTTCTCTTTCTTAAAACACTAATTTTATTTCTACTTTATCTGATTGTGCATTTCATTCCTTCTCACTACAATAGTTTTCCTTATGTTGCTTGGTGTATGATAAATTTGTGGCTTGTTTACCAAGCAAACTTTAAACATATTTATATATTCCTGATTAGTATTGATTATATTTCAATAAAACCCAACAATGGTTTCGATTCTGTAAAATGGCAGATTGTTTATTTTGGCTCTTTCGACTGCAACTGATTTCACTCTTCATACCAAACAATATTCCTACATGTATCCTTTGACTCTGGTAAGCATAATTGTTTCATTTTTATCAAATCTTCGCGTTTAAGGTTTGTTTCTTCTCTTTCTTAAAATACTTATTTTAGTTTTATTTTATCAGATTGTGTATTTCTTCCTTCCGGCTACAATAGCTTTTCTGATGTTCCTTAGTGCCTGATAAATTTTAAGGGCTTTTTTCCCAAGCAAACCTCTTCAGCAAAATGTTTGCATATTCCTTTTTTGGTTTTGAAGATTCAGGAAACTGATTATTTATTTTGGTTCTTTCGAATGGAATTTATTTCACTCCTCATTCGATACAATATTCCTCCATGTATCCTTTGACTAATGTGCCAAGCACTGTTGTCCCATATCTCTTCTCTTTCTTAAAACACTATTTTTATTTCTATTTTATCTAATTGTGCATTTCATTCCTTCTGACTACAATAGTTTTCCTTATGTTGCTTAGTGTATGATAAATTTGTGGCTTGTTTAGCAAGAAAACTTTAAACATATTTATATATTCCTGATTACTATTGATTACAATTCAATAAAACCCAACAATGGTTTCGATTCTGTAAATTGGCAGATTGTTTATTTTGGCTCTTTCGACTGCAACTGATTTCACTCTTCATACCACACAATTTTCCAACATGTATCCTTTGACTCTCGTAAGCATTGTTGTTTCATTTTCATCAAATCTTCGCGTTTAAGGTTTGTTTCTTCTCTTTCTTAAAATACTAATTTTAGTTTTATTTTATCAGATTGTGTATTTCTTCCTTCCGGCTACAATAGCTTTTCTGATGTTCCTTAGTGCCTGATAAATTTGAAGGGCTTTTTTCCCAAGCAAACCTCTTCAGCAAAATGTTTGCATATTCCTTTTTTGGTTTTGAAGATTCAGGAAATCTTGATGAAAACAGAGTAAAACATAGGAATTATAGAAACCTCTTGTACCAAAAACTGCTTCACTCCAGAGAAAACGTGTTGTTCATAACACACGCTAAATGATGACTGACAAGTTTCATATTTCCCAGTATCTGAAGGTGAAAAAACCCGAAGAGGAAAGAAATATAATCTGACAAATGCTTGCATTAAGCAGTACTGATAGCGTGTAGTAAAAAAGGTAAATATTTTGGAGAAAATGGAAAGAGCATGATGGTGGTCAAGAAATTTGAAATGTTTATAGGTTTTTGAAGGAACATAATATAGCTTTCCCAAGCTGATGCTCCTTGATTGTTTTAGACTTTTTTGTCAAACCCACCTCTGCAGCAAACGTTTCACATATTTCAGTTTTGGTTTGAATATATATAACCCCCACGGCGTGTTATTCTTTTAAAAAATATTTCAAATACGATATTCAAGTTCGGTTTAAAGTACAAAAAAATTAAGTCAAAAATCAAATTATCTCCAAAACACTTTAAGTTGGGAATATGGTATGGTTTTAATTTTTTTTTCTCGAAAATGTTGACTTATAAAATTGTTAATTTTTTTAATTCAATACTAACATTAATATTATGTAACCAAAAAGTAAATTAAAAGTGCATATTTATTTTGCTCTAAAATGTCGAATGTGAAAGATACTTTTATATTTTAGATATTGTATATATGTATGTATATGTACCTCTAAAAAAAATTTTAATCAAATTAAAGTGGTTTTGAAAATTAAATATATTCCCCACAGGGTTGTTATTCTTTTGAAAAATATTTTAAAAATGATAATCAATTTTTTTTTAAATTAAAAAAATTGCGATTTTCGCAAGTAAAAAATCAAATTATCATGTAAGGAATATGGTATGTTTGTAATTTTGTTTTGTTTTATATAATTTTAATTTTTTAAATTCAATATTAACATTAATATAAGTATTAAGTATTTATTTATTTATCATCGATAGCTTTAAATTTGTAACAACATTTACAATCTATATAATATAATATGAACTGGAATAAGTTAGGTTTTCATTATGTTACCAAAAAGTTAATTGAAAGTGCATATTTGCTGTGCTCTAAAATGAATGTAAAAGGTAATAGATGCTATTATATTTAATATGTTGTATACATATATGTAATGTATATCTCCACACAAAATTTAAACAAATGTAAGTTTTTAATGTTTATGTTTAAGAAAAAAGAATTTTAATAAAACAAATTTTAAATTAAATAAAATTTCTTCAATTTTTTCAAGGACTTTTTTTTCAGCTTTGAAGAAAATCAATTTGCGAATTTTTCTAAAACAGGTGTTAAGCCGCAAGTGTGGGTAAAACTAAGATCGTTTTACCTTAGGTGCTAACTTAAGTCAACAAGTTCCTGAGCTAAAATACTAGGTTAAATCTGCCTAGGAAAAAGGCTAATTTAACACGTTCCTAAGCTTAAATACTAGGTAAAATATGCCTAGAAAATAGGCTAATTAAACACGTTCCTAAGCTAAAATACTAGGTTAAATCTGCCTAGGAAATATGCTAATTCAACACGATCCTAAGCTAAAATAATAGGTAAAATCTGCCTATAAAATAGGGTAATTCAACACGTTCCTAAGCTAAAATACTAGGCTAAATCTGCCTAGGAAATAGGGTAATTCAACACGTGCCTAAGCTAAAATACTAGGTAAAATCTGCCTAGGAAATAGGCTAATTCAACACGTTCCTAAGCTAAAATACTAGGTAAAATCTGCCTAGGAAATAGGCTAATTCAACACGTGCCTAAGCTAAAATACTAGGTAAAATCTGCCTAGGAAATAAGCTAATTCAACACGTTCCTAAGCTAAAATACTAGGTAAAATCTGCCTAGGAAATAGGCTAATTCAACACGTCCCTAAGTCAAAATACTAGGTAAAATCTGCCTAGGAAATAGGCTAATTCAACACGTTCCTAAGCTAAAATACTAGGTAAAATCTGCCTAGGAAATAAGCTAATTCAACACGTTCCTAAGCTAAAATACTAGGTAAAATCTGCCTAGGAAATAGGCTAATTCAACACGTCCCTAAGTCAAAATACTAGGTAAAATCTGCCTAGGAAATAGGCTAATTCAACACGTGCCTAAGCTAAAATACTAGGTAAAATCTGCCTAGGAAATAAGCTAATTCAACACGTTCCTAAGCTAAAATACTAGGTAAAATCTGCCTAGGAAATAGGCTAATTCAACACGTCCCTAAGTCAAAATACTAGGTAAAATCTGCCTAGGAAATAGGCTAATTCAACACGTTCCTAAGCTAAAATACTAGGTAAAATCTGCCTAGGAAATAGGCTAATTCAACACGTGCCTAAGCTAAAATACTAGGTAAAATCTGCCTAGGAAATAGGCTAATTCAACACGTTCCTAAGCTAAAATACTAGGTAAAATCTGCCTAGGAAATAGGCTAATTCAACACGTCCCTAAGCTAAAATACTAGGTAAAATCTGCCTAGGAAATAGGCTAATTCAACACGTCCCTAAGCTAAATTACTAGGTAAAATCTGC
The DNA here is from genome assembly GCA_929447395.1 of Epistrophe grossulariae. Lineage (NCBI taxonomy): Eukaryota > Metazoa > Arthropoda > Insecta > Diptera > Syrphidae > Epistrophe > Epistrophe grossulariae. The sequence continues at coordinate 53,715,630 of OV839568.1, forward strand.
CTAGGAAATAGGCTAATTCAACACGTCCCTAAGCTAAAATACTAGGTAAAATCTGCCTAGGAAATAGGCTAATTCAACACGTTCCTAAGCTAAAATACTAGGTAAAATCTGCCTAGGAAATAGGCTAATTCAACACGTTCCTAAGCTAAAATACTAGGTAAAATCTGCCTAGGAAATAGGCTAATTCAACACGTTCCTAAGCTAAAACACTAGGTAAAATCTGCCTAGGAAATAGGCTAATTCAACACGTTCCTAAGCTAAAATACTAGGTAAAATCTGCTTAGGAAATAGGCTAATTCAACACGTGCCTAAGCAAAACTACTAGGTAAAATCTGCCTAGGAAATAGGCTAATTCAACACGTTCCTAAGGTAAAATATAGGTAAAATCTACCTAGGCAATAGGCTAAACTACCTTAGTATAGGCAAACAAACGAGATATTTTTATCCTAGATGTTAGGCAAAATTAGCCTAGCGTATAGGTTAATTTTACTTAGGACTAAGTAAATTTAGCGGATCTCAAAACCAAATTTATTTACCTTAGCAAAATAGGCTAAATTAGCTTAGGAATTAGTAAGCTCAGAATTGCCTTAGTCCTAAGCTACCGCAGCCCCTGAAATAGGCTAATTTTACACATGCTTTTCTCTGGGTGTATATTAATATAGAAATTTCCACTTAAAGTTTGTTGATCTGTTTAATCTGAAAAGGTGGTGAATTATAGTTTCATCAAAGTGGATATAATTTTATTTCTACTATTTTTCATATGACAAAGTTAAAATCAAGGCAGGAATCACATCCTATTCACAATCGCAAGGGATCTGTATTCGCCTGTTTATAGGCAAATGGGTTAATATAAAAATTAACTGATTTAAATGAAAAAAATAAGTACAGTAAAACCCGCTTGAGAGAAACCATCTCAAGAGAAAAACCCGCTTATCTGAAACAGTTTTTTCATCCCCGAGTATTTGTCCACCAATTACCTTTATTACAATCCGCTAAAGCGAAACTCGCTTGAGTGAAAACCCGGATACCTGAAACATATTTTCAGTTAAATTTAATATTTTTCGTTGAAAAAAACTCTCTTAAGTGAAATAAAAATTTAATATAACAAAACAAAAAAATTAGCAGAACGATTTTACTTCTTTTTTATTTTTCACCTCCACAAAATTTTCATCAAGAAATTGACATTTGAATTTCTGATATGTCAGAACCCTTTTTTAAATTTTAAAATCCGCTTAAGTGCAATTTTTGTTTCACTTATCCGGACGGGTTCGTATAAGTGAAAAATCCGCTTAAGTGAAAAAAAGACTATGACATTTTGCAGTTTCTCTTAAGCGGGTTTTACTGTATTAAAAGAACAACAGTAACTTTTAAATGCCTTTAAGTCCGAAGTGTAAGATGTAAAAGTAGGGAGGAGTGCGAAGTGTAAGTGTGGACTGCGAAGTTTCGAGTGCGAAGTGTGGTTCGCGAAGTGAACAGTGCAGAGTACGGAGTTCGGTGTCATAACTACGGATTGCGAAGTGCGGAGTGTCAAGAGATAAATGTGATGTGCGAAATATTGCAGAAAGTGAAGTGCGGAGTGTAAATTGTGGAGTGAGATTTGGTAAGTGCGGAGTGCAAAGCGAAGAGTATGGAGCGCAAAGTGATAAGAAGTGAATAGTAAAAAGTTAAGAAGGAAATGTGTAGTGGAAACCGCAGAGTGTGAAGTGTGGAATGTAAATTGTGAAATGCGAAGTGATAAGTGCGGAATATAAATTATAGAGCGATAAGTGTAGAATGCGAAATGCAGAATTCGAAGTGTGGGTTGTAAAATCTGGAGTTCCTTCGAACTGCGAAGTGAAAAGTGCGAGGTGCGAAGTGAACACTGCACACTGAAAAAAAAATCGTTTGTAATATCAATAAACACCGTTTATTGACTGTTTTTTCATTGTCTCAATAAACTTTTTGTTGATACTACGAACTTTTATTGTTTCAAAAATTTTCATTTAATAAACGGTTTGTTGGCTCAATTAAACTCCGTTTATTGAAAATTAAAATTTAAAAATTAATAAACGGTTGCTAGTATCAATACACTTTTTTTTTGGCACAATAAACTCATACATTGCGCCAAACAATTGTTTTATAAAACTTCTTTTTTTACTTTGATAAATGCGTTTATTGGCGCAATAAACAAATTATTAAATGTCAATAAACATTTTAATAGATTTTAACATTTTTGTTTATCATCGTAATAAACTCTATATTGCCTCAATAAACTATTTATTGTCCCAATAAAGTTTTTAGGGGTAGCTAAATACTTTATTTTTTTCAAATTATGCTAGATTCTAATAAAATTCACATTCTGTTCATGCTGTGATTTTTATATAGAGTCGGCAAGCATTAACCATAATTTGCATCTTCGATGGGTGCGAGTAATATTACGAAATGCATTCTGGAGTTGACGTCACTTGAATAAAAATTAAAAGTTCAAGTGACTTCAACTCCAAAATGCGTTTTGTAAAATGCTGTCGCACCCTTCTAAGACGCAAATTATGTGCTATTCTTAGCGACTCTTATAAGAATCACAGCATGTACACAATGTGAATTCTATAACAGTCAAATATAATTAAAAAACAAAATTAAACTTATTAACATTTTATAGGGACAATAAATAGTTTATTGGGACAATAAATAGGTTGTTGGGCCAATACAAAAAGTACATTGCCCCATCTCATAATTTTCAATTCAATAAACAATTTCTTGTCTCAACAAACGTTTATTGGGCCAAGAAACCACTTTTTCTTGTATCAATAAACGTTTATTGGGACAACAAACCACTTTTGCTTGTATAAATTAACGTTCATTGGGTCAATAAACGTTTATTTGGTCAATAAACGCTTTTGCTTGTATCAACAAATGTTTATTGGGCCAATAAACAGATTTAGCTTGTATCAATAAATATTTATTGAGCCAATAAACCGCTTTTTATTGGCCCAATAAACCAGTTTCTTGGACGAAAATTGATAAATAAATTTATTGTCCCAACAAACTTTTTTATTGTATCTACGTACCTTTTTGGTTCAGTGCAAAATGCGGGATGCAGTATGATAACTGCGGATTGCGAAGATATACAGAGTATAAAGTGATAACAGTGAATTGTGGATTGCAAATTGCGAATTGGGGAAAGCGAAGTGAAAATTGCAGAGTGTAAAGTTCTGTGTGTGAAGTGTAAAATCTGGAGTGATAAGTTCGGAGTTTGAATTGCGAAGTGATAAGTACGGAATGCGAAGTGAACAGTGCAGAGAGCGAAATGCGCTGCGATTTGTGCGGAGTGTAAAGTTATAAGTGTGAATTGTGGACTGCAACATGCAAATTGCAGAGCCTGAAGTACGAATTTCCAAACGCGTAGTGTGTTGTGTAAAGACGTGTGAAGTGTCAAATGCAAATTTTGGAGTCCGAAGTGATAAATGCGAAGTGATAACTAATGAGTGCCATATGCGAAGTGTTTAGTGCGGAACTGTAAGTGATAATATGTTATATGTGTGAAGTGCGTACTGCGTAGTGATACAAAAAATGGTTTAAAAAATACATTAAATTTAAATAATAAGAAAAACGTTTTTGTGGAGGTATACCTACCAATAGTAAAATTTTTTACAAAAATGCAGTCAAATAATGGGTTGTTATTAAATGGTTTTCTTTTTAAAAATCAGTGAAACCAATTCTGATGGTGAACCTGATTTCTACGACACCAAAGACTATATTTCCTTTAAAGCATAATAATCGAAAGTTTTTGGAGTAAATTTTAACGAGAGTTTTTAAATTACAAAATTGAATTTTCCAATGTATGTAGCAGCTTCTATAGATTTGAACTATAGTTTGTTATTTATTCGATTTTCACGAGTTCGAGACGATACTTATATAAAAACGATTTAGAAGTTTAGTAGGAATTATTTTACTATTTCATTCAAGGTTTTTATTTGTGTTTGTCTTTTAATATGATTCAAGGTCCGGTAATTGATACCACATAAAAAAGAATAAAGTAATTTAACGCTTAGATAAATCACAACTAAGAAGTATCTACCTACATACATATATGTATATAGTAGATTACCATAAAATACTCGCCCACAAATAATATTTTTGAATACGGAATTGGAATTGAAATCAAAATAAATGCTTTTCTTATAAATATAATAACAAAAACCACTCATGTGCGTTCTTATTTCTTTCATCGAAATGTGAAAGCAATAAAATTTATTAAATGAACCATATTAAGAATATTATGTTAGGAAATAACCTTCACTATAATCCCTACCTATAAACATACATAGAAGGTAAGTATATATACATAGGTATACTTTATAAATTTCTTGCAAATAATATAAAATAATAAACATAATCGAAGCAGAAAAAATATGATAATCGTGACTTGAATATTATAGAATTTGCAGATAAAAAGTTTTAACCTTCAAATATATAAGTATGTGTAATCAATGAGCCTTATCGACCTCATTAGCCTTGCGCTGAGTCCTTATATTATTCATTTTTTCATATTTTATTACACAGGTATACTCGACGAGTAAAAGTCGTGAAAAATTGAAGAAAATTCCATTTAAGAACAAATACGCGCCACACTGCGCCGGCCGCGCCGCACGGCTTTAGATAAAATCCTATGTGTTTGATGTCAAGTTAAGTATTCCATTATTGCTAACGTGAGTTTATGCACAACAACATACCTATACCTTACCTCAGAGGTTGGAAAATATTTGTGTCAGCTAAATTCATTATCTTCTGTTATATATAGATTGAATGGAAAATTAATTAGAAAATATTAATACACAAGAGAATTTCAAAAGAAATTTCACCATCTGGCATCTACCTTCACTATAGTATAAAATATGGTATAGAGATTACAGTTCTTGGGTGTAAAAAAGGATCTTTTCATCTTAAATTCTCTTTCGCAAGCTTTGTTTTCGAAAAGAGGCATGACTCAAAAGCCACCATTTAATAACATAGGTACTACTTTAATTTTTTATACTTATTTATTTATTCCCCTTAACCGTAATTTAAAAAAAATCATGTTGATACCTAATTTCAAAATGTATGTATTGAATTTTTAAAATTTTTTTTGAATTTTTTTAAGCAGAATTTAACAATAGGAGTATACAATTTACTTTCACCGTAGACATAATATGACGTCACCGAAAAAAACTATTTTATTTTGTTATTTTCGTTCATCCTTACATAATTCCCATTCACTCTTTACTGAAAATATAACAAGATCCTACTTCAAAACGTCTCTGGATACAGATCCATGTCCTTTCTCTGCAACATGAGCAAGATATTATTAGATAATTGTTTTCGGATTGGCCGCGTAATAAATTTATTAAAGAGTGCACTTTGTACTCACCCCGAACGTTTCGCATTAAAAAAGATAAAAAGATATGGGATAAAATCCATATTTATACCACCGAAAAAGGTGAAAAACTTCATCCAGTCACCAAAGGACAACTTCCCTCTACCAACGCCAGGCGTATATGCAATCCCTTGCAGCTGTGGGTCTTCTTACCACCACCTAAAAGAGCACATTAGTGCTGTTACCAAAAAACAGCGGGAAAAATCGGCAATTTGTGAGCATATCCTGGACAATCCAGATGAACATCACTGGATTGATTCATTTCGAACAAGCTAAAGTTTTAGCCAAAAAAAAATATTACATCCCAAGATTGGCCCGCGAGGCAATTGAAATCAAACGCCATCAAAATTTCCATCGGGACGATAGTTTTAAGCTTTCCAGATCATGGGATCATCTAATTAACACCTCAGGGTTTTCCAAGATAAAACTTAAAACACCCTGTGATGCAATAAGTGTTGTTTGCTCCCAACAAAATGCACCTCAACAACAACAACATCATGAGATAGAACCACCTACGCACAGCTACAACCTGCGTAGTCAATCTAATATAGAACATTTATAAGGCAGTTTCCCGGTGACCAGGCTTAATGAAACTTGATGCGAAACGTTGGGGGTGAGTACAAAGTGCACTCTTTAATAATTTTACTACGCGGCTAATCCAAAAACAATTATTTAATAATGTCTATAAACAACCGCGAAAGCCTAAAAAGTTATAATGAGCAACATACTTGAAGAGCTAATACTCGGACGGCTGAAATCATTCTGCAGCGACAACCGTACAATCTCAGATATGCAGTTCGAGATCTTGGAAAAACACTCGACACTTCTAAAATTCCAACACGATACGTCGCCCTCTCCTTAAACTGTCACCAAGTCACTGTCGGATGTTTTCTTGACATTGAAAAAGCATTTGACAGTGTTTGGATTTAGGGACTTGTCCACAGACTTTTCCAACTCAGCTTTCCACATTTCACTAATTAAAATTGTTTACAACTTTCTTCATTCCAGATCGTTCTTCGTTCAAGTAGGAAGCTGCCAATTAACATCAAGGACAACCAGACTAGGGTCATTCCTCTTCAACACATACAATTCGGACCAACCATAGCTAGAACACGCCCAGACTCTACTGTTTGCTGATGACTCCATCACGTACGCCAAGTCTATGTAGCCAATATTTACTGCTAGAAGAGTGGAAGCCCACATCAGTCGACTCTACGAGTACTACCAGCGCTAGAGTTTCAAAATCAACTGAGCCAAATCTGAATTGATCTGATTCAGACGACCAAGAAGCTCAAAAAATGGAAGATTACACTCAGCCGCTAACTGCAGGAACACCAATATTACCCTACCTGTTAGCTAGAAACAGTGTGAAATGCCTGGGAATACACTTCAATGAAGCTATACCTGTTCAACCCTCACACAGCAGCTAAAGATACTGAGGAAATCTAATTTTGCCTTCCACCGCATTCATCTACTGATGCGAAAATAAAACGGACTCAGCCACAAGACCAAGCTTCTTCTCTATAAAAACCTCATCAAGCCGGTCAACACGTAGGGTAGAGCGGGGCTAGTTGGGCCACGGGGCAAATTGGCCCACGCGAATTATTCACAAACTGAAAGTACTAGAAGAAAATGATCATTTACGAACAAAGCGTGCTCTCTTACCAGCACGTGCCATAACGGTTCTAGTTGCATTGTGCCCTCAGAAGGTAAACCACACACAGATTTGTCTTTTTTGAGGGTAAAAGTAAAAAATGCGGTTAAGATAGTTTTTTATTTTCCTAGTGAAAAATCCAGGATTAAGGACTGTAGTAAAGTTTTTTTATAAGTGAATATATTGTATTTTCATATTTTGTGAGTTGAATTGAACAGTTTTGAGTATTTTTATATCTATGACTAAATATGCTTCTCAAATCAGGTGTGGGGTTAGTTGGCCCAGGGGGTTTTTGTTACAAAAAAAAGTTCTGAAGAAGAAAAGGAATTGGGATATTTTTACTTAATGTGGATCGAATCATTCGCTGAAAGATTGTCGGGTGAGGAGTGGATATACAGTACCATTCTTGCAGAAAGTGGGCTCATACAAACTAAAGAGTAGCCGAAGATGGGTCCTTCTTCGATGCGTCAATTACAACAGCGATTACGATTCCAAAACTTATTTTAAACCTCAATATATTTCTATTATATTTACTTTTAAAGTTTTATTTAAAATTTATTTTTTAGTTTGTTTGACCGTTTTAAATAAAATTTCTTATAAAATTTTGGATTTGTTTCCCTTTATGAGACTTGCTTTCCCACTTTTCGGGGCTTGGTCCAACTAACCCCACACACTGGGCCAACTTGCCCCTATAGCACTTGCACTTTATCCATTTAATGTAGCTTTATTCTTCAGCGGTTACATATTTTCAATTTTTTAAGATTTCATTTAGAAGCCAGAAGTTTATCCTTTCTTTTGATACCAGCTCCATAGCTGTACTGTGAGTAGTTTGATAATTATGAGACTTCAAGTAAAAAGTGGGCCAACTATCCCCGCCCTACCCTACTATTTTCCCATCTGGTTCACGCCGACAAAAAACCCACATGAACAAGCTGGGAATATTCGAGAGAAAGATCTTGGGAAACACATCAGAAACAAGAGAATCTATTAGGAAGCCAACGTTGTACAACTAGACAGATACCTCATCCAATCCAGCCGATGGTGTCTACAGAATCTACTCAACTACACAAACCCTCTGATAGGAGGAGTTGTAAACCAGACATGGGGTTTTCTTTTTTTTGGATTCGTATTGGTAAATAAACTAAGGAGCCAAATATTGGAAATTTTGACCGAAAAACGGAAAACGCATAACCCAAAATCGCCTACTTTCAGGGCGATATGTAAAAATTCCATTTTTAATAGGACGGAGATAACATGATTTTTCTATAAGGAATGAAAAATAAGTAAATAATTAAATTTGGTGACGCGACAGCGCGTGTAGAACCAGGGCCCAGCTGTGACTTACAACTCTCAATCTCAATTCTTGGGTGCCGAATTCGAACGGCTAAGGCGAAAAGTATTTTTTCATGGCAAACTATACTCTTGGAGGATTCGTCAATTCCTCACAAGAGGCAATAACCCCTGAAAAAACTTTTCTATTTTTATATGGCATAGGCTGGGAATCAAACCCAAGACCTTCGGCGTCACAATCTAACGGGCTACTTCAAGAAATGAAAACACTACGGAATTGATGACAACCAGCTAATTTTGTCCCTCCACGCAAATGTGATCGCCAACAGATGGCGTTACGCTCTCAGACTGCTACTTTTGTGTTGTGTATAAAAGATTTTTGAGCGTGCCAAAAACGCATTGTTATAAAGGTTGTTTGGGAGCTCATAGAGAATGCTTAAATTGATGAAAAATTCAATGTAAATTCCTTGCAATAGCCAAAAGGCGTGGATTTTATGAATACAGCAGATTCGATTGGATGCGCACTTTAAGGACTTAATTTTATGAAAAACAAACGCTTAATCCAGGATGTACCTACCTTATATAGAATAGCTTTATTGTGGGTAAAGTGAATCATAAGAGTGCTTGGGGTTTTTATTCTTCGAGGTTTTGAACTTTATGGATTTTATTTTCATAACTTTCCAGTTTATTCCAGCAACCTGCAAGCCATTTATTTTTTCAAATAAAATTAAATACGTGTTGGTGTATACCGGCACATTTATTTAATTGGTGAAATTTCTTTTTCTTAGTACTCATCGAACCGGAGCGAAAAAAAGAATTCCTAGATGTAGTAATATCGGGGAAAGTATTTCGTTATCACACAACTATACCAGCAATAACTATCCTAGCTACATATATTGGAATAATTTTGAAGTTCACGTAATACAGACTGACATCAAGAGCTCCAAAGGATATGGATATAGACAAGAAGGATTCAGCTGTTGTAACAGATAGTCAAGAATCAGGATAGATTTCCATCATAAACGGGACCTCATCTCGTATCCTGATGGTACATAAGATACATTTAATTCTTCAACTGTTCAGATCAGATTCACCGCTGCTGCCGCCGCCGAAGTAACGTCAATTTATTGTTTCCTTTTGTGTGTTCTGATTTGATTGAAAATTTAATATTATACTCACCGGTAATGCTGATGGTGTATATGTATATGTGTGCATGTGTGTTTGTTTGTTTGTTTTCTCATTGAAAAATAATAATTTTATGTGGCAAGAAACACAATGTGCCTTACCTTTATTTCTATAAGTATGTTTAGTTTGTAAATATTCTCCTATTGCACGTATGGCACATGATTTTTCCTCATTTTCCTTTATACCTATATGTACATACGATACCTAGGTACTAGAAAATATTCAGGAAGTGAATGCGAGCATTGATTTATGGATATATCATTTTTGGTTTGAGTTATGTTTACGGTGATTAATTTTTAATGGAAATTTAACTGGAACTTGGAGGATACGGTTCAAAGCTGCAGAGGCAAACAAAAATAAACGAGTCAGATGCTTTTTTTAAACTCTTGTTAGGGCAAAAAATCCTACAAAAAAATGCTAAAGAAAAAAATGATATACCTATAATTTATGTGCATATTTAGTAAGTCAATTTTTTTTTTTGATTTTTATAATCTCGGAAAAATTTAAATAAGAATCTTAGAGAATGTATAGGAACCTACACTTTTACAGTAAAGATGGATGTGGAGAGTTGACAATCAAATCAAATATGATTTTTTCTAACCCTAAAGGAAATTGGAAAAAAGGAGGTAAATGGGGTAAGCAAATTAGATATTGTAAAATGACATAACTAATTCCTAACGGGCTTAGCTCATGTTATAAAGAAACACACATCGAGTTCAATTTTTTCTTCGTTCTGTGCATAGTTAGGTACATTCATTTAGGAACCATCAAAATGATTTGCAATTCTTGGGGAGCATGATGTCTGAAAAATGCATCTGTTATGCTAAAAAAAAAGATCATTTTACGATGTATTTCAAAATGGAGCAAAAGTTTGACCTTCAAGTCGACTCCTCAACCATATACCTATATAAGAAGAAATCTTACATGAGGAAAATTTAATTGCAAGGTGATCTGGAAAATAAGTAAAGAAATATTTTTGAAGCAATATGCTATTATTTTGCACACAAGTCACTTTATGGGTCATACTCCGAAATGTGTTTGATGTTTAACCATCTATGCTGGCAGCAGCAGCGCAGCGTTATGGTAAACTTAAAACGTGGGCATTACGTTAAGAACAATTAGTAATTGGAGTTGAGGTCACTTGAACTTATGAATTCAATATTATTAGGACAATAACTTTAGGTACCCATATAAATTTAAACCTAAAAAGAAAATCATATTTTTCTCTGAAATATTTCCGGAATTTTGTATATGAATTTCAGAAAAAAAATATTAAAATGGTATACCTTTTTTGACTTTCTCTAAAACATTAGTTACGTATATAACAAATTTCGATTCTATTTTTTCTGCAGCTTCTTATAAATGTGCAGTAGGTATACCAATCTTTTAATAACCAACGCGGTATAATAATCAGTGGTGCCAGACTTTGGGAGCAGGTTTTGCCACAGTGATAGACAAAAAGTCCCTTTTCCCATGCTTTTGGGATAAATATCTAACAATTCTCCCATTACCAGTGGCGGATCCAGGATTTGGTCATGGGGGCGTCCAACTACAAATTAAAGATAAACAAAACTTGCATGGGCTTTGTGCTAAATTATTTATTATTTTAGTGCGTGCAAATGTTAGCACCGCCATTTTTGATTTTCAGAACTAAAAAAACACAAAAAAGCACAAATCGAGCTTAAAACCTAGCGCATGTATGTAGGTAGGCACAACTTTTTAAAAAATCGTAATTTCGAAAAAGAAACTGCAAATTTGGGAATTAAAAAAAATATTAACGGCATATTGGCAGCACAAGTTGACAATATACAGCGCAACTTTATTTCTTTTTTGAAAATCGAAAGTAGCGGTGCTAACTTTACGCTTCGCAGAATTGATTTTTCACCCTAAAAGCTGTAAATATGCGAATAATTTTTTGAGCCAAATACAGCATAACTTTCATGTTTTTGAAAATCGTAATTTTGCAAAAATATTCATACCTAAAATTGCAAATTTGCGAATTAAAAAAAAATATTTACAAATTGAGCACAATACCTACAGCACAACTTTTTTTTTGAAAATCGAAAATGATGTTGCTAATTTCGCGTCAAGTTCCTTCGCAACATTTGCGTTTGGTCGTAACTATTTCGAGGGATAAGGTAAAAGGACTTTCCAATGTGAAATTGATACCAAAGGAATAATTTTTGTATTTTCTAAAGTTTAAAATATTTTCAATTGGGTAAAAAACCATAAATATTTCACTGAATTAGAAAAAACCGTGCAATAAACTTTATTTTTCATAAAAACAAAAAACTTCATAACTCCAGGTACAAATACGTTTTTTTTTAAATAAGAATAAATTAAAAAAAAAAATAATCACTTTTGTTTTTGACGTTTCATAAATATCTTTAAAAAAGTCCAAAATGCTGTAAACGCATTGCAGCTGGCATAATCTTGTTTAATATTGAAAAAAAAAATGTGTGTTCACTATACATCGAGATACCTTTTGTTCACTATTTAGAGTAGTCTGTATAAAAATTTGTGTGTACTGAATAGTTCACTCAACCGAGATTCACTATATCGAGCGTCTACTGTATTTTTTTATCTATTCGTTTGTATCATTTTTGAGATCAAAACAGCATAACTTTAAGTTTTTAGAAAAACTTAATTTTGAAATAAAATTTCATCCTCAAATTTTGCAAATTTGCGAAGTTTTCAAAAATATTTACGGCACATCGGAGCACAACAACCTTAAGCCCTTTTACAACCTTAAGATTATTTAAGTGTTAGTTTATACAACCTCATTAAACTGTTACGCAGTCTGATGTACTAAGTAGTTATGATCCTTTTTCCACCAAGATGCATTTGAAGTTTTGGAGTATACCTGTTCATTACACTTTTAGACGAAATTTTATAAAAAGATGAGTTTTTTTGGAATTAATTAGGTCAAACGTAGACCAAATTTAAGTCGAAGAGAAATAAATATTTAATAAATAAATAAAGTAATATAAAAATATTTGGTAAAAATGCTCATATGGGGGTGGTCCGAACACCGTTGTGAAAGAAAAGTGTCAGAGACTAATTTGTATCTTAAAATATTTCTAACAAAATACTTTTTTCATACAAATAATGGTTTTTGAAATAAACCAATCAGAAGAGTTAAGGGTTTTACTTTTCTATGTAGTTGGGCGACTTAATTCCAAAATTGTGCATTTTGTGATAAAAGCATTAATTTTTTTTGTATTGTTGGAACATTATATAGACATGATTTTAAGATATCGGTCCACCTTATTTATCCACCCCTTTAGGTAGGAGGGGCAAATTAAAAAAAAAAATCTAAAATACAAAATGAATATAAAACACAACGGCAACACTTTTGAATGCAGTTATTTTAGTGCTAAGTTTTTAAATAAATGATTTTTAAACTCAAAATTTTAAAAATAAAATTTAAAAAAAAATAATAATAATTTTTTTTTTAATTTTTGAGTTATGATTTTCGATAGTTTTACTATTTTTCAGTCGAACGCTAAGTCTTGGCTGATGTATTTCAGTAGTATATAGAAGTTGTATTCTTAAAAAAAAACCTTCTTATAAAAAAAATAATAATTGTTGAAGCAGTTTTTTTACAAATTATTTTATTATATTATATAAAATTTTTTGTATTGTGTTGAGGAAAAAAAATTAGTACGTACCCCAATTTTTTAGTATTGATTAATGTCGAGTTAGAAAAATGTATTTCAAACAAAAATAATCAACCCAATTTTAAAATATTAAATTTGCAAAAAATTTATTTTGATTTTTTTTTTGTTAAAAATTCAAAATAATTTTTCCGAAAATTTGTATACGTAATATTTTTGGAACTCTCTTGTATGGAAATTTTATTTAAATTGGTTAAACAGATAATGATATAAATGTAAATAAAAAATATTGTTAGTTATGGCTAAATTTAAAATTTGTTTCTGTTAAATGCTAGACCGTATAGGTATACCTAACTTATATTGGAACAAATACATTTTAATCAAAATCGTAGAAATCGTTTTTGAGAAAAATAAGATTTTCATTAATAGTTTTTAAACAGATTTATGGAAGGTACCGTTAATATTGGCTATATTAATTTTATTTGTTTAAAATTTAATAGATAATGTTGAAAAACACTAGGCGCCAAGTTTAGTAAAAATCGACCAATTCGTATCCGAAAAATTGATTTTTCTAAAAAAAATTAAAACTTTTTTTTTTTGAAAATTTTGCTACTTTTTAAAATTTTCTTTATAAAATAATTGATCAAAATAAGTTCAACCCGTCTTCGAGAAAACCGAAAATCAGAAAAAAGGTGCCATTAAATAATTTCTGGTGAAAGTTTTTTAAGACCAACATGATAAACCCCAAATAATTATTTTAACAATATTAATCAATTAGATTAACATTTTTAAAATCATTTTTTTTTAGTAAATTTTTTACTTCAATTCAATCGAATTTTAGGTATTGGTTATATAACTTAATATATACGACATTATTCGTTTTTTTTTTTTACAATAAGATTAACATGGCGTGAATGTCACCTGCCAGATTGATGATTTTAACTAAACATAACATGAAAAATTATAGATTTATTTTAGCAATTAATTCGAAATTTTCTTAATTTAAATTTAGCTATTCTTATCATACATAGCTTGTTTATAGTATTTGATAAGATTAATTTAATTAATTTCTTATATAAAACTTTTTAATAAATTTTTAAGAAAAAAACGGTTTTAAGTTAAAAATTAAATTATAAAAAAAAAAAAATTTAGTAGTTTTTGATATACATATCGAATCTTCAAAAAATAATACTTTTTGTTTTTTTTTTTATTAAAAAAAAACTTGTTTTTTTTTATTTCGATTTCTAGGACCTATTATTTATATTTATTGGAAAATTCTTTGTACAAAATTAAATTTAAATCAGTTGATATAGTGAAAAATTCATAAAATGCGTACTTTGGGAGGGCTATAATAAAAACGGTTTTATGAACAATTGTTTCATTTCGTACTAATTTTTTGCGAAATTTTATTTTTGTTAAATGACTCATATTTAAAATAAAATCAGTTAATTTTAAAAAGCCACTTTTTTGGCGAGCAAAAAATCCAAAAAATTCTTTATTAAATTGAATTGTAATAAATATATTTTCAAATATCGCAACGGGCATTTAAAACAAATGAGACTTTTTTTTAATAAATGTGGCTACCATATGTAACTATTTTGTAGTCACAATTCTTTTTTTTAATAATTTATATATTTTTACACATTTATTTCATTATTGTACATCAGAGTTTTCAAATTTTTTTTAAATATATCCAACAAAATGTCAATGGCAAATTATTTTACCAGTGCACATCTAAAAAAAAATACTATTTCAATCTTAATTCAAAGCATATAAAGTTTTTCCTTAAATTCTTCACACTCGCACAAATAAAGTGCGATAAAACTGAATATCATGACGAAGAAAACTTTATTTTAAATAATTTGTTTCTGATTAACTTCTTTTCCATGTGCTCTTTTCTCGTTATTTCTATCTTAGCGAAACATTTTCCTTAGAATTTAATTCAATAACGAAAGACTAGATATATTGCAGATAGAAATCCAACCAAAGACTTTATCCAAGAAGGAAATAGCTGCTCTTGTAGAAATGAAGTTATTCTCGATTACAGCTCTTCGGCTATACAACTACGCTGCGACGCGTGTCATTTGTCAGTGTCAGGATCTTTAGTAAATTCTTTTCCCATAATTTTTATTTTCTTCCAACCCTTAAGCCCGATTAACTGAGGAAAACTATGGTAACAGATTTTTGTGGTTGCAAATTAATTTAAAATTTTTTTTTTTTTACGAAAAGCTGAATATATAGTTCCGTTGAACAGTTTTGAAGGAGGGGGAAAGTTTGAAAGATTTTTTATTTCTAACCACATCCTGCCAATTAAAAATTAATTCTCCTAACATAATTATCCTATTAAGGATAATGAGGATTAATATTCTGGTTTTTCTTTCTTTATTCAAGTTAAAATTAAAAAAAAAATTGCTCTTGTCTTTGAATTCGGAAAAGAAACAAAAAACAAAAGAAAAATCGTTGAATATTTTATTTGATGTGAATTTTGTTTTCAAGTTCAAGATAAATGATGGAATTTCTTAACTTTTTATCCTCTGTATTTTTTTGTTTTATTTTTTTTTTTTTTTTGATAAATTGCTGTGAACCAAAAATTCAACTTCAGTTAAAATTCACAAAGAGGAAAATATAAAATTTTATCTCTTTTCACATTTGAGATGAAAATTCATCATTTTTTTGTTTTGTTTGGCACACACACATAAAGGTCTTGAAAGTTCAAAAACTGATGTTAAATAAATCAAATAATCTTACAGCCGAGTTTAAGGACAAACGTGGGGCGATTTTTACTGAATAATGTGTGTCGAGTTGAATTATCATATAAGGAAGATGGTTGAATTTTTATAATTAAATAACATAACACGTACGGCTTTTTTTTTTATATATTTTGATATATTTAAAATAATTTAGATTAAAAATAAAAAAATACAAAAAACACGCCTTTTGATTGATTAATGAACCATTTTAACCAAGTATTTCATTTTTTTGTTTTCAACAAACTCAAGCTCATCTATAAAATCTAAATTCATATGTTTTTATTAACTTTATACTTCATACTTATCTATAGGCCATATGTTTTCAAAAAAGAAAAAAAACTGCTGAAAAGTTTGCAGTCCTTCTTCCTTTAAACTCAATTTACATCCGCATATAGTCCTTTATACATATCTACATATACACTTTATATGCAAATCGCTTTAGTTTTGGGGTGTGATAAAAACATATTTACATTATTTAGCCTCCGGTCGTGGACATAATGTAGGTATTATATTTCAAAAATGTTATTCACATCCTTGGGTGACATAGTCTCGGCCTTACAAATTTGTCGGATCTACGTAAATGTCAGTTGAAATACTCCCACTATTATCGCAACACCATGTTAAACACCATCACCAGGAAAAATATATTATTTTTCTCATCATATTGGTGTTGTTGTACGAGTATATATATGAACCTAACTTTCCAGACCTTAAAGGCAACATTTTAACAACTATACATGCTTTTTGGGGTTATGTTATAATTATTTCAAGGATTCTTTGTGTCTTGTGTTGAGTTTTAGTCATTCTAATCCTTAAGTCGCATCCTTTTGCTATTAATTATGACCATAATTATCTCAAAACTCATCATCATCATGTGAGTGTGGAGTTTAACTTACATTAAACCTTGTCCTCTTTTCGTTTGAAAAAAAAAATAACTGTGCTTAAACCGAACTGTTAATTTCCATATTGTGTAGCTATACCCAACCTAAATTATGCAATGGTTTGCATATTTACAACGAGACCAACTTTAATAATTGCTCTTGATCTGTGTGTGGTTTTGCGTGAAATTTAAGAGATCTTTATCCGGATGCGAGAATAGAAAAAAAGTGCTGACAAAATAGTCTAGTCAATAAAGCTATAAAAACAGACCAATAAGGAAATAATCCCCAGGAAGCTGGATTTTGGTACATACATATATAGGTTCATCATGATGTTTTTAAGAAACTGTCCAAAGCCCCCATCGATATGAGCGCCGCTATTAATTAAAGGGGGCATTGAAGGCCCCCAAAATGTTTTTACAAACATAACTCCACAAATGGTAAGTTGTACAGAAAAAATTTCAAAACTCAATTGTAGCTTAGAAAATTTCCAACAAAAAAGATTAAAATACTTTTATACATAAAAATAACCGTTTTCAAAATAAACCAATCGGAAGAGTTAAGGGTTTTACTTTTCTATACTATACTGGGGCTGCTTAGTTCATTCATAGTGCGTTTTGTGATAAAAGCATACATTTTTTTTTGTTGGTATATTATATGAACACGATTTTAAGATGTTGGCCCACTAAATTTGTTCACCTCTTTAGATGGGAGAGGGGCAAATTAAAAAAAAATATTGAAAATGAATATAAAAACACAACGGCAACACTTACAATATCATATCATAAATTTTTAAAACCAGTAGGTAATTTTATTATTTAGTTATAAATTTCAATTAAATTATGTTAGTGCTTAGTTTTTGAATAAATGGTTTTTAAAGTTTACATTTTGAGAATAAAATTGGAACCTAAAGGGAATTTTCAAGTTGATAAGTTTCAAGGTATCTATACAGGGTATTTCAGAATTTTGTGTTGAAAGAATAATTTTGACTTAAAGCGATAGACATAGTTTGTATTTCATTTTACAAAGGCCTAAAATTCAGATTTAGAGTAACAGCAGAGTGTTTTGAAGCTTATTTGAGTTAAACAGTGGGGAAAAAAGAAAATAAACCATTTTTTTAAATACATTTTATTTAATTTTTATTTAATAAGTTAATACAATTTTTAATTTTTTACTTAAAAGAGTGTTCTAAAAAATATTGAATTGGTAGATTACAAGTCAAATCGTACGCGAGGGGGTCTATTTCTCCCAGAGAGAAGGGCAATTTTATGAAAAAATTGACTTGAATTAGAAAAATAAATCAAATATTAAAAATCAACGGAAACACTTACAATGTCCACGTTAAAATATTTTTTTAATCCAGAAATTCATCCATTAATTTTGTTTTTAAATTAATTTTTTTTTTGTGAATAGTTTTGGAAAAATAAGTTTTCAGACTCAAAATAAAAAAAAATAGACTGACTTCTTTAAATAAAATCTCTCTAGAACAGCTCTATTCAACTTCATGCGATTGAATTTTTGGGGTTATGTGAACAGATATATCCACACATATAAAGATTTTTTCCTGTTAACTTAAAGGCGGGAATTCGCTGCACTTTTTTTGTAAGTCAATTCAAAATTGAAATGTGTTCCCAAAGTGGTTTTTTCAAAAGACATTGAATTCAAAAGTTTTTAAATAAAAAACAAATTAAGGAAACATTTTTTATTTTAAAAATAAACAAATTGTTCAAGTTAAACAAAAAAACACAAGTTTTTTCATTCACCCCCCTCAGTTTTTACACTCAAAACTACAAGAAATGATGATGAAAAATGATTATATGCCTCTACTTTTGCATAAACGGCAATTTTTTTTAAATACAATAATAAAACAAAAACTGACAAATTGAGATTTTGTCAATGCATAGTCGTCAGTGGCGGATCCAGGATTCGGTCATGGGGGGTCCAACTACAAATTGAAAACTTTGTGTTATATTTTATTTATGTGCGTGATGTAAGTAGGTACCGCTAATTTCAATTAAAAAAAATAATCAAACACAAACTGGGCTTACAAAAAGTGCAAGTTTAACTTTTTAAAAGATCGTAATTTAAAAAAAAAAATAATTCCAAATTTAAAAAACTATGGCGGCAGCACAAGTTGAGCACAATACACCGCTGAGAGAAACGTAATTTATTTTTGAAAATGGAAAATGATGCTAAATGCTAACTTCACGCTTCCCAAAATTTATTTTTGGCCCTAAAAGCTATAAATATGCGAATTATTTTTTGAGCAAAATACAGCAAAACTTTGATGTTTTTGAAAATCTTAATTTAAAAAAAAATCATCTCTAAAATTTCCAAATTTGCGAAAAAAAAAATATTTACGGCACATGGAGGTACAAGTTGAGCACTACACAACACAACTTTTTTTATGAAAATTGAAAATGATGATGCTAATTTCACGCTAAAGCCTATAGTACCTACTTGTGAATCAAGTCGTGAATCCATACAAATTTGCATTTTTGTTCACCCGTGAGTAGGGTTACCAGCTCTGAAATTAGCAAAGCCTGACAGTAAAGAAAGAAAAGCCTGATTCAAGAGAAAAAAGCCTGAAAAAAATGTTTCCTTTTGAAACTTAATTTTTATAAAAAAAAAATAAATTAAAAACAAAATTCATAGATAACTTTCCTCGATTTAGATGCACGAAGACGACGAGATGATAAAAAGATTGCAACTGCAATCTGCAGCAGACACAACTACAAGCACACAAAAAAAATACGCCATAAAATGGAAGTGTCATATCTTCATATCTTGCACAATACGGTGATTCAAAATAACACCTTTCTTGAAATTTGAAATTATGAAATAAGAACAACCCTTGAAAATTTCATGCTTTTAGCACCAAAACCCAAAAAGTTTGCAGCTTTTAACAGAAAAATTCCGATTTTCAAAGACTTTCCAGCAAAATTATCGAAAAAGCGCTAGTAGGAAGCTCGATTTTGATTTTTTTGGTCTCAATTTTTTGGTTTCAAACTGAGCTTCATAATTTCGACCGGTCTCAATTAAATTTCGAAAATGGTGTTTTTTTTAATCACCCTATTGCACGCACAACTTTTTGTGTCTTTCTAAAAAGTGACAACTAAATGAAAAATGTACGTAAGTGTTTTTCTTCTAACGATTGTATTTTTTGCGATAGTTATAAAAAAGCCTGACAAAGGACGAAACCTGGCCAAAGCCTGATTGGACATTAAAAGCCTGACGCGTCAGGCGAAATCCTGACGGATGGTAAGCCTACCCGTGAGCGTGCTCGTGAAGCCATGACAGAAAGTGGAGAGTTTGCGTTCACGAGCGGTGAACCATATTCCCGCGCAAAATGTACGGGAACTCTTTGATTTTTGGTGTAGCTTTGACAATTTGACCATAAAAGCTGCAAAAGTCAAGCAAATTATGTCAAAAATTCACTTTCTGCACTGATGGTTGTTCACTTCACGAGGAAGTATGTACCTACTTAGGTTCCATCACAACATTTGCGTTCGGTCCTAAAAGTTGCAAATATGCTATTTTTTTTATCTCTTCGACTGCATCATTTTTTGAACACAAAACTACACAACTTTAAGTTTTTAGAAAAACTTAATTTTCGAAAAAATTCCATCCTCAAAATTTTAAAATTTGTAAAATTTTCAAAAATATTTACGACAAATCGCAGCACATGTTGAGCGCAATTAAGTCTTCTTTTTTTTTCAAAATCGAATATGACGTCGCTAACTTCACGCTAAAAATATGGATGGTCTCTAAAAACCATATGCTTAGTACGATTTTTTACGCACATGGCAGCTTAGTCTTCAAAATTTAACATACCTTAAGCTTTTGAACTATAAGTTTCCCTCATTAAACTGTTACGCAATCTAATGTAAGTATAGGTATACTCCTTTTTCCATTAAGATGCATTTGAAGTCTTGGAGATAGTTTACCTATTCATTACACTTGAAGAAATTTTTAATCGGAATTTTATAAAAAGATGGGCTTTATGGAATTAAATAGGTCAAATATAGACCAAATTTAGGTCGAAGAGAATTAAATATTTAATAAATAAATAAATTAATATTGTTCAGAAGAAAAACCAACACTTTGTTATTAATTCCTTAATTCACTTAGAGATGTCGTTTTCATAGCTTAAAGTTCCTGAAAAACCCCCGTGGATCCGCCACTGATAGTCCTACTTTGGTATGACATCGATTCATTTTTAAAGTGCTGCTGTTGATATTCCAAAATTTGAAAACAAAAATTCGTTAAGCTCTTCTGAATTTTTTATCATAACATTTTTGTACGGTTAGTTTTTTTAGTTAGCTAGTTTCTGACTTTTTTCATATGGTAACTTATTTTACAACCATGGAAAAATAAAATTGATACGGAGATTTTGTACCGTAATTTTTTTTTTAATCGATTCATTTTAATGCGCTGCTGGTGAGATTCGAAAATTTAAAAAAAATATTGGTTTAGAACTTGCGACTTTCCATCACAATTTTTTTTACTTTCAGTAAAATTAAATACCGATATTTTGTCAAAGGAAAACGGTGTTTGAATAATCTATTCATTTTTACGGCAACACTGCAGCTCTGGTGAGAGTCTAACATTTTTGAAAGTTTTGCTTCCCTTAATAAAATAAAATAATACATGACTTGTCGAGGTTATGTTTTTAAAGAAATCGAGTACTTTTTTTTTCAAAATTTAACCACTTTTACGATCTTCAATATGTGATATTCAATTTGTCAAAAGTTCAGGGTCAGAATTTAGACGGTATTTTTAATGTTAAAATAAGAATAATTTCACTTTTAAAAATCTATACTTGAATTTTTTAGCAATAAAAATACTTTTTGTTTCTGCTTTTATTCCTTAAATGAGATTGAAACTTTTTTTTGTTTAATGAATTTTCTGAGAATTATTTTGTATTATATACTCGGTTGAAAAGGTAAAATATCTTAAGTCGACTTAAGATAATTTGTTTTTTTTTAAAGGACCCGATTACCAACACAGAGTTGCACAGTTCTATCTCATCCGAATTCTTCCAATCATCTTATGTTGGAAAATAGCATGGTGACACAAGGTCAAATATCTTAAGTCCACATAAGATGTTGTGTAATGTGTTGAAGCGAATTAAAAATTTTTAAGTATGCTTAAGATTATTTCATCTTAAGAGTTTGTAATAATTGTAAAAAGGTAAAACATCTTAAGTGGACTTAAGATACCTTACCGCATTGAAACCTAAAAAAAAATCACGCTTAAGTTGACTTAAGATTTTTGAAATCAATAATTTAAAACAAATTAAAAAAAGGCCAACTATCTTAAGTCAAGTCATAATTTGCCCTATAACTCAATAAATATTAACAATACCTTTTTACAATAAATTTAAAGAAAAATGTCCTAAAATTTGAACTCTTAAAAGTTTATTCTAAGAAATCTATGTTTAAAAGGTTTTTTGGGAAGCTTCTTTCGACAGTTTTTTTTGCTCTCCTGAAAAATGTTAAAAATTGACTTAAGATACTTTACCTTTTCAGTCATTAAATTCAAAATATTGCATGAAATTACAAGTTAACAATTTTATTTAAAATAAAAAATGAAATTTATATTCACATTTTTAGCTTATAGTTATATCTATGTGTATATATTAAATATTTGTACATAATATTTTCAATTTACATAATAATTTTGTTTGCTTTGAAACGTTTCGAAAATGTCATAATTTTTTTCTCTTTTATATTAATAAAATAAATATTTTATAATATTATCAAAACCGTTGGTAGGGAATATATGATTGTGGAAATGGAAACATTTGAGGAGGTTGGGGAGTTTGGGGTGGTTGAAGAAGAGGCTGGATGGGTTGAAGTTGTTGATATGGTGGCTGAGAATATTGCTGAAATAAGGGGAATTGGTGATGCTTTTGATTCATTTCTCGTGGCTGAAAATTATTAATATCATTATTATTCTGAGCCAGTTGATGTGCTGGATGCATTTGTTGATTAGAAAAAAGCTGCTGGGGAAACCGTGCAAAATGTTGCTGAGTGTGAATCGTTTCAAAATGATTTTGGGGAAATTGAGATGACTGATGATAGAGCTGCGGTGGTTTTAAAATTTGATCAGAATTATTAATGTCTTGAGTTTGTTGAAACGACTGGTGCATAGTTGGCACATCAGATTGTTGCACTTTGTCAGAGATTTGCATCTGGGAATGATTCAGGAATGGATTGCCCTGTTGAGCTTCAAAAACCTCTTTAGCTTCAGGTCTCTTCCTTAAATCTTGCCCAAGCTGTGGATGATATACAGGAAAGTTTTGTACTGTTGATGGCAAACAAGGTTTTTGAACATCAATTGAAGGGACATCATTAATAATTTCTGCTGAGCCACAAACTTTATGTGTCAGCTGTCCTTGTTTAGAGCAACTTGAATATGAATGGTCCTCTTCCATCATTCGATTTGCAATAAAAGAAGTCTCAGCTCTCATATAATTATCAACATCTACAATTTCTTGAGAATCTGCTTGTAAAGATGTCAAAAATCGATCAGACCTTTTCTTATTTAAATTTGAAAAACTCTCACCAAAAGGAGTTTTGGCTCTCCAAAGGTGATGATTTCTTCCTTCAGCAATTTGATTGAAATAATTCGGTATATAACGTTCCATATCAGTCTTTTTTTCATTTTGTTTTTTTCGAGCCATTTCTTCACGATACACATCCATTTCAGCACGAGTTCGACGACCTCTTTTTGGTTTATGAATCATTGTATGTTTGGTTTCCATTGGAACTGTTGATTTCAACATTAATTGCCTTTCAAATAATTTTGGATTGGGTATTATTTCAGGTGTTCTTGGGGTTCGAAAATTTCTCAATGGTGGAGGAGTGTCTACGAGTTCTATTTGATATCTGGGCTCCTCAAAATTTTCCAATGGTATTGAATTATTGGCAATGGGAAGAAGAATTTCACTCTTATTGAATGGAATTGAAATTCCAGGATATTTGGAAGTTGTTTGTCGATTTTCTAAAGTTGGCGAAAAAACTCGCTCAATCGAACCACCTGATATTGAAAATGGTTTAGCAAAATCTTTAGATCCTTTGAGAAATTCCTCTGCAGGAATATCCCAAAGAGACTGTAGTGTATGTTTGTTATGGGATAAAATGTTTGATTTTTGAGGCTTTTCGGAAGAAGTGTCAAATTTGTCATGGTTTGATGAAGTTTTCAATGGATCAAGCTGTGAATTTCCAATTGGTTGCTGGCTTTGAAAGATTGATGATTCTGCTTGTTCTGTTGTTTTACTTGGAGTCTTTTCGATACCTAAATTATTTTTAGTGTCAAATAGTGAAATATTATTTAAAACTGTCAAATCTCTTGTTAGGGATGGCGTGATCCTTGGAACTGGTATTGTTTCTTGTTTAACTATTGATGAAGTTATGGTAGAAGGACATTCATTCAATTGGGGATAGATTTTTGCTGACTCCCACTTTCTTCTTTGAGAGCCTGTGTCCTTTTGAACAATTGAGTCTTGAGTATATTCATTTTTGTGATTCACACATTTTTTTGAATTTATTGGCAACTCTTGAAGTGTAGAATTTTTCCACTGATCTTGAATATTGTTTTGAACTTCAAGATCTTCTTCTACAAATTGCAAATCATTTCCGCTCGACAAATGTTTGCTTTGACTCTGAAGGGCGGAAGTTAGTTCTTCTTCTGGAAATCGTTGGCGACTTGAACCACAAGTTGGTGTTATTGGCAATATTTGTTCAGTTTGGGCAGTTTCCAAAAACTGTTTCATAGAAAACAAGCATGATTGTTGCTGTCTCCCAAAGTTTACATCATCGTTTAATTTTGTACAAGATGAATTATCTTGCAAACAAAATCTTGTTTCTTGCAGGTCTTGGTTAAACAAAAAGTTTGTATGATCTTTTTTTATTTGATCGAGAAAAATTTCAATAGAATTTTCTAACATTTGATCCAAATCTCTAGTTGAATTAAATTCAACAATATCTTTTTCATCAACAATCATTTCCACATCAAATTTATTTTTCGGAATTTCCAAATTTGTAATCATTGATGCTAAAAGGATATCACCTTTTCCTGATAAAAATGGAAGATTATCTGTGACTTTTTCCTTAGAAGTGTAATTTATCAAATCGGAGTTACTAGTATCAGATGTATCCCTTGCGTTTCTTTCAGAAAAATCATCCATTTTTGATTTTTCATCACAAGAACTTGTTGATGAAATATTTGATTTTTTAACTCGTTGTTGTCGTAGTTGCATTGTTGAAGCTTCTTTGGTAGGGAAAATATCACTCACCAAAAAATTCTGATCTGATTTAGTTCTTGATCGAGTTAATCGATCAGTTTCTTCAACTTTTATTCTTGAAAAATTTACTGTATAATCTTTACTATCAATTTTTTGAACACGTTTTGATCGTTGGTTTGGAAAATCCCTTGAAGAATTGTTATTTTTAGATGAAATTCCAAGATGACTCGGGTCTTCAAGGCCAGGTGGATTGTTCATTGTCAATTCGATGCAAAAAAAATGTATAAAACTAGGAAAATAAAATTACAAAATAATTCACAAGAAAATATAAAAATCAAAATTTCAATATTTAAAAGAATCTTAAGGCCTTTGGTAATTGAAATTAACATGAACGTACTTGCTCTTGTATTTTAAATCGTTTGAGGTGTTAAAACCCAAAATGAGACACTGAACCCATCTTCAACAGAATTTGGATACACAAAATAAAGCGTTTCTGATCAAGTTTTCATCTCGTTTTTGATGTCGCATTAAGAATAAGGCGTTAGTTCACCTCTAAACCAGAGGAGTTAAAACTTAGAATTTAAGCAATTTGTGCCCAACAATATGACAGTTACGTGAATTAGAGTGAAAATCGGACCAAATATTATATACAAATTGGGAGAAGAATCTAGCTTAGTGAATCGTTAGTAAGGTATTGGGTGGTACGATTATGAATAATTCGGAGCAAATGCTCAAAACTCTACTTTTAGGTGCAAGTTTTCCATTCGGTATGAATAAATTTTTGAATACCAACATTTTCGTCAAATCTACTCAGCTTTTTGTATTGAGTATCTGCTGTGAGTATGTACTCTGTTTTATTCATGTAACCCATTATAACGCACCCTTAGAATGAAAGTGACCTAACTCAAAATTTCTGTAACTTCTGATTTTTCAATAAACTGACCTTAAAAAGCGAAATGAACTCTAAAACCAGGTTGTAAAAAAAATGACGAATTTTTAGTTAGGTTACTTTCATTCTAAAGCCTAGTACATACTTCCTCGTGAAGTGAACAATCATCAGTATGGAGAAAGTGAATTTTTGAAACAATATTGCTTGGCTTTTGCAGCTTTTATGGTCAAATTGTCAAAGCTACACCAAAAATCAAAGAGTTCCCGTACATTTTGCGCGTGAATGTGATTCACCGCTCGTGAACGCAAACTCTCCACTTTTTGTCATGGCTTCACGAGCACACTCACGGGTGAACAAAAATGCAAATTTGTATGGATTCACGACATGATTCACAAGTATGTACTAGGCTTAAGGGTGCGATTAATAGATTTTTTTTCTGCTTTGCAATAATAATTATTATAAATGTTATAAGATTTGAAGGAAATAACCAAGTTTTTATAGCCGAGTGGTTTTTTTTTTAAATTCAAATTTACAATATTAATATGATGGTGTGAAAGCTTTGCAGCTTAAATGCGAGTGTATTATCACACAGCTTTAAAAACAGCCGGGGTACTAATGGTGTTTTTAAAAACTTGGAGATATTTTTTTAAAGTTCGTTTTTAAGCTAATAGTATGAATGATGGTCAGAATACATATTTTTTCAACTCATGGATTTATCATGTAATCTAAAGCAAATGTAAAAAAAAAAAAATAAAATATCTTACAGCTGTTTTTTTTTTTTCATTTTAAAAACCAATTTTGAAGGCTTCATCTTTAAAATATTAATTTTTTGGGATATTAATTTTTTGAAACTATGGTTAGAAAACAAAATTTCAAAAAAAAAACAAACAAAATTTCAAAATTAATAATTTCAAAAAGAGTGCTAGACTTTTTTGGAATTTTGCCCATAACTATTGAAATTTTGAACTTAGAGACGATGCGTTCAGAAATTCCTGGAACAACCTTTGAAAATTTGATTTGTAAAAAAGGGGGGCTAAGTCAAATACGGGTTTTTGTGTCTGAAACCCTATTTTTGAATATTAAAAAAAAATTGGAACTACATGTGTGGAACAAATCGGGAACAACCTGAAATCGATTCGCTATTTTTAGCAACTTCAAACTTACATTATTCTATTCTGGGTGGGTCTAAAAAAGTGAAAATAAATATTTAAGTTTTATAATTTATTTTTTTTAATTTTGATTTCACTTTTTTACACAAATTATGTAAGTTTGAAGTAATAATTCAACAAAATAATCACTATAATTTTAAACTCTAAACGTATCAAAACTAAAAATTTGAATTTCCAATGATGGCTTACAATGATAGTTACAAGTGGTACCATAGGTAAGCAATTTCAATACCTAAATTTAAAGTCAAAGTCTTATTATTTTTTTACATAACTGTGACCAGTCTGCTTTGCTGAGGCTCACTTGCCTAAATGTTATAAAAAGGATGCTATACTCATTCTTATCTACATCAATTCTGTCCGTCTGTCTGTCTGTTTTACTTTCGGCTGCAGCCTAAATGATGGGGGAAGGGGCGTTTTTCTTTAAACTTGGTTCAGAGCGTTTTTTGGATATTTACCCGACACGTATTCATTTTTTTAGGACCAAAAATAACGGTAGGTACCTGTCGTAGGTAAAATTTTTGTAGGAATCAACGAAAATCTTATTTTTGTCAATAAAGTCTCCTCAACAAAAAATCAGTATAATTTGGATTTCTTTCAAAATTTTGTAGTTTTTTTTCAAATGTTTGGCTTTTTTTAGTGGTACCTTACCTACCTTGATAGAAAATTGTCAATATCTACATCAATGATATTTCATTTATAATTTTTTTTTACAAAAACGCTACCATTTCATAAAAAAAAAAAACCGAAAAATGGTTCTGAATGGTACGTCCCATAGAACGATTTTCTTGACTATCGATCTTATCAAAAACGGAGAATAATTCGAAATGTTTTAAAACAATTGTATGCCAACATTTTCAATTTTTTTTTTTTTTTTGATTTTTAAAAAAAGTTTCAATTTTTTTTTTGGATTTTTAAAAAAAGTTTCAATTTTTTTTGAGAATTTAATAATTCAAAAACAACTTTGCATCCAGCAGTTTTTTTAACATTATCTAGCAGACTTTAAATGAAAAACATTCTTATGACCAAAAATAACGTTATACCTCCCATACAGGACGTTTAAAAACCGATAAGGAAAATGTTGGAGAAAACAAAATTATCTAGGTATCGATTTAAAACGTCATCTCTCCTCGACCCATTTTCGCCTATCTCAATATCTGTTGAATCGATTTTAATGAAATTTTTTACATTTTTTATACCCGTTCTTAAAAACTCAAGTGGTAAGGATTTCCGACCCATATCCAAACTCCTATTTCTGTCGAAGGGGTCACCATTGTTTGGCAAAATTCATTTGGCATTTCTTTGTTTCGCTTTGATCGTTAAATATTTTGTTTAATTCACAATCCACAATTGGCAATTTACGTTTGGCTTTTGCAGGGGGTTGCAGGGGGGCAGCATGCCCCCCCCCATACATACCTCACTGTTTACACGCCGTAATGCTGGGTGCTAGTAGGTACTGTATTTATGTAAGCAAGCAAAAAAACAAAAATCTCATATACAAAATAGTCTTAATAATTTTCAATTTTCTCAAGAACTAGAAGACATATATTTAATCGACATAATCGAGGCCAAAAAATTGCAAACAACAAAATGCAAAATAAAAAAAAGCGAAATAATAAAATGCCATATAAAAAAAGCGTAATAGAAAAATGCCAAATAAAAAATTGCCGAACATAAAAAATTAAATAAAAACCCAAATGAAAATTGCGAAATGAAAAATGAGGAAGGATGATTTGTCAAATCATTTAAAAGACAAAACGTAATTTGCAAAACATAGAATGCCAAACAACAAAATGCTAAATAAACAAAATGCCGAACGAAAAATGGCGAAATGAACCCACGCGAAACGTTAGTTTGCCAGACAATTCTTGCGAAACATACCATACCCCTGTCGAAAGCTTTCGAAAAAATAATGAAAATTCAAATTAACTCTTTTCTAAATGCCACTCACGCCCTTACACCTTTGCAATCTGGTTTTCGAGAAAAACATAGTTGCATTACTGCTCTGTAGACAGTAGTTGAAGAAATAAGACAAAGCATTGATAATGATCAAATCACTTTTCTTTTACTGCTTGATTTTTCTCGTGCTTTTGATACCGTTGATCACAATGTTCTCTGCAATAAGCTCTTAAACAATTTTGATTTTTCATCATCTGCCACAAAGCTTCTTATTTCCTATCTTTCTGTTCGAGAACAAGCGGTTTATGCAAACGACTTGTTTTCTAATTTCATAAATGTGCCTACAGGAGTACCGCAAGGCTCAATCTCGGGGCCTTTGCTTTTTTCGCTCTACATTAATGAATTTCCTTTCGTTGTTACCAATTCTACTATACAACTCTATGCTGATGACGCTCAACTTCAAATAAGCTGCCCTCTCGGATTAATTGAATATTGCGTAAGTCGTATTAATGCAGATCTGGAAAACATAGCTAATTGGGCAAAGAAAAATCTACTCTCAATTAATTCAGCCAAATCTAAGTGCTCTTATTTCCCCTCGATCATCCGTAATAATGTCCCCATCGAGTATGTTCCTACTGCCAAGAACTTAGGTATGATTTTCAATAAAACTCTGACGTGGAGTAACCACATCAATTTAGCCGTTGGCAAAGTATATGGAGTCTTACGGTCGTTATGGGCATCGCAGTATTTTACTCCCATAAAAACTAGAATAGTGTTAGTCAAATCACTGATCATACCTATTCTTATCTATTGATGTGAGGTGTATGAGAAATGTCATGCAATGTGTTAAAGGAAATCAAATGTTGCTTATAATAATGCAATTATATACGTTTTCGGACTTCGCAGATTTGATAGAGTCTCTAATTTCTCAAACAAAATTTGTAACCTTACATTTGATAAGTTATTGCAATTTCGATCATTAACTATGCTCTTTAACATTGCACAAATGCAATAACCTCCGAACTTGTTCAATAAAATAACTCTCTGTGCTTCCACTAGAACAGCGCAGATATACTACAACCACGTTTTTCATGTTTGACATCTGAAAGTCAGTTCTTCGTTTACGCCGTCCGACTTTGGAACTCTCTCCCACGACATTTTAGGAACATTGGTGATAGGACGAGATTTCAAAAGGAGCTTATGGCATATTATTTAATAAACTGAATTTCACATTTATATTTTATAAAACTATTGTAATCTATAGATTTAACTGGGTCATCTATTTTAAATAGAGTTTTAATAATTTAAAGCCTCTTTGAGTTGTTTTCATGTAAAAACTGTTTTCTAAATTTAACTTTGCACTAGCTTATAAGATTTTTGTATTTTAATGTGTATAAGTATCAATGAATAAATAAATAAATAAATAAAAATGTAAAAAAAAATAAAAAAAAAATACATATTTTGAAAATATTTAGTCCTTAATTTATCTTCGAAGTCCACAATTCTCTAAATATGTAAATCGCACCCTTAGAATGAAAGTGACCTAACTCAAAATTTGTGTAACTTCTGATTTTTCAATAAACTGACCTTAAAAAGCGAAATGAACTCTAAAACCAGGTGGTAAAAAATATGCTAAATTTTTTAGTTACGTCTCTTTCATTCTAAGGGTGCGATATAACCATTCAGAAAAATTGTTAAAAACTTGATGGTGTTTTTTTGGTTTAAGCCCTTTTCACGCTATGATTACCTGAACTTTGGAAAATATTCATATTTCACAAAAACATGCATACTATCTGAAAGGTTATTTTATACTTATTAAAAGTCAGCTATATATTCGGAAATTGGTCAGGCATAGATTTTTTTAATGATTTTTTGCATTTTATTGCGAAATTCCACAAACGAGGTGCTAAATGTCTTATACTAGTGACCTCGATTTTTTTTTTAGGTAACCTATCAGATGGTATACAGGGTGTCCCGAAATCACCGCTTCAGAAGATAACCATGAGTTCCTAAGGTCATTTCAAGTCGAAAAACTTAAGAGGTATAATGTTCTCCTTTTCGCTTCGTTTTCGACTTATAACGGTTTTTATGATTTTTATTCTTTTTTCCTTTGACTGGCTCTAACTTTGCCAAACTACAACCGATTTCCGAAATTTTTTTTTTAATTTAAATAAGAAAAGTAAGAAATTTGTATCTACCATACAACTTTTTTCTTTCGGTTTTCCCGCAAAATATTTTCAAGCACATTTCTTAAGCATTTTTAGGTTGTTCTTTTGACTTCGATATGATTTTTTTTCGCAAAAACACGTTATTAAGTATAATTTTTTTTTTCATTATTATGAAAGCCCAATATGTGTTCTTAAAAATACTTAACATTTTTGTACTTAAAAATACATCTAAAATTATTAACAAAATAAAAAACAAAAATAAAGGAAAATAAAAAAGGTATGATGTTTGATGAAAACGAAGAATAAAAAACTACGCTGAGCATTTAGTGTTGAATATTAAAAACAGAGTAAAAGTAAAACCTTTAGAAGTGTTTTATTCGTTTTTATTCAAATATTCATATTTTCTTGATTTTCCTTTATTTTTTGTTTTTTATTTTTTTTAATAATTTTAGATGTATTAGTACAAAAATGTTAAGTATTTTTAAGAACACATATTGGGCTTTCATAATAATGAAAATAAAATTATACTTAATAACGTGTTTTTGTGAAAAAAGTCATATCGAAGTCAAAAGAACAACCTAAAAATGCTTAAAAAATGTGCTTGAAAATATTTTTCGGGAAAACCGTTATCCTCACAGAAAAAAGTTGTATGGTAGATACAAATTTCTAACTGTTCTTGTTTAAATTAAAAAAAAATTTCAGAAATCGGTTGTAGTTTGGCAAAGTTAGAGCCAGTCAAAGGAAAAAAGAATACAAATCATAAAAACCGTTATAAGCCGAAAACGAAGCAAAAAGGAGAACATTATATCTCTTAAGTTTTTCGACTTGAAATGACTTTAGGAACTCATGGTTTTCTTCTGAGGCGGTGATTTCGGGACACCCTGTATACTTTTTTCGAATTCCCCAAAATTGAGGTGCTAAAAATCGCTATGACCTTGAAAAAAATTAAAAAAAATTAAAAAAATTATTAATTAAATATAATTACAATTACTGAAACTACCTGACCTTTTATGACCCTTTAAATTGCATTCTTGTTTTTTTTATAAATTCAACAAATGAGGTGCTAAAAGTCTTATACTGTGACCTTGAAATGTTTTTTTTAAATTCATAAAAAATAACCTCTGCCTGACCAATTACTGAAAGTAGCTGACCTTTTATCACCGATCCGGTGGCCTTTGAAGTGGAATACTTTTTTTGCGAATATCCCATATATGAGGTGCTAAGATCCCGGAGCCTTTCTTTTATAATTTATTCTTAAAAAAAATAAAACAAAACCGTGAATTTCACAATTTTACATAAACTCTGGACTGGATATCAATAATACAAAGAAATTTTATGTACATACAAATTAAGATATATGTATGTAGGTTAGGTACTCGTAATATTGCAAATGAATCAACAAATGAGTATAAACAAATCGAGGAACGAACCCTATTATATTTTATGTCATTTTTTGCTCTCAATTCTGACGTCGAAAATTTATCACCGCGAAGTCGTAAAAAAATGTGTTGGAATGAGACCGTACGCAGTGGCATCGGAGATCTGAGATTCGAGGCGACATAATATTATAGTATTAAAATAATAAATAAAATTGTATTTATTTGTTTATATTGAAAAAAAAAAAAAAAAAAAATACGTTCACATCTTGTACCTACAAAACAAAAACTGCAGCACCTACATAAGTGGTTGATATAACTTCCGTCTTTTACGATCGCGTTCATATATAATGACCATAACGAATGGAGAGACAAGTCTCAAGTCTCGTGCTAAGAACAGTTCTTCTAGAATCCATAGATGAATGTGTAGGCAATGTATTTGTTTGGAAGAAAAAAAAATTGATATTGTGTCTACATTTAAAAATGCATGATTTTTAATCTTTTGGATATTATATCTGAAATTTGGG
The DNA here is from genome assembly GCA_929447395.1 of Epistrophe grossulariae. Classification (NCBI taxonomy): domain Eukaryota; kingdom Metazoa; phylum Arthropoda; class Insecta; order Diptera; family Syrphidae; genus Epistrophe; species Epistrophe grossulariae. Next base: position 53,748,672 of record OV839568.1, read on the forward strand.
GTTGAAGAATCGCAGAACATTAAGCTTGACTATAGAAAACCATATATCTTGAGCAAAACATGGGTGAATTTATGAGTAAGATCGTACAACTCAGATGGCGAGATTTGTTGATTATTATTTTAATTATTCGGTCGGATGAAAAATCAACATTTAAAATAACAAAGTTAGAATAATACAAAACCAAAGGCCTTAATTTCGTTTTAATACTAAAAAATTTATAGAAAGACACTTATACTTACCAGATTTTGCTGCTTTGATTCTTTTGTGTTTTTTTACACTCCAAAACAATTTTTTTTTATTCAATTATTTTTTGTTTAATTTATTTAAAAAATATTTTTTTAATATTTACAATTAAGAGTCAGGCCTCCGTCACCAACGATCTCCATCTTTCAACTAATGAGGCTTTTCGAAAAATGAGAAGATCATATATAAAATAACTTATGGAGTTTGCTAGAAAAACTTTACATCGATCATATTGATTTCGTGTTTTTTTTTTGTATAGGTATTAGGTATCCAATGAATTGCCGTGCCTCAATCGATGAAGATTTAAATTTTTGAATTCCAGACTTATAGCTTTTGGTGGGAGTATGGATACAGATTTTTTAATAGGTATACATACTGTAGGTTGTTTTGCATAAAATGTGATAAAAGGCTAGAGTGTGTTGATTAGTCCAAGACAAAAATATAGTATACGGGAGGAGGACTATTTCACCCCGTTTAGGAGGGTGTGGGGTTTTTCCAACAAATCGAATTGAAATAAAAAACAAAACATTAAAAACGGTAACACTTATACAATTTCATGTAATACTTTTTTTAATACCAGAAATTCTGTTTTTATTCTGTTTTTAAATCAAATTTTTTTAAAGAGTTTTGAAAAAATTGATCTTAAAATTAAAAAATTGGAAAAAATTTAAAACTATTTTTTATGTTCTATGTTCTATGTTATGAAGGAGTATTTTTATTTTTAATATCCATATATAATCAATATTACAAAATTCAAAATATTAATTTTGCCTTAAACACTGAAAACCAGATATACCTTAATGTCTTCTAGTTTTTGAGAAAATCGAAAATACCAACAATAAGTTTTCTTTAATTTGAGTAAAATTTGCTCTTAGATGTTTACATCAGAGTAGATCAATTAATAATAGTGAAAAAATAGTTTTGTTTTTAGGTCAATTGCAAACCAGTGAAATATTATTGATTTATTTTGAATGAAACAACCCGCGTATTAATCCTTTATTTTGATACAAATATTAGGCAATGCGTCTTGAACCACTTGAACTATATAATGCTATAAATACATACTATCCTGATGCTATTAACTGTTATAAAAATATCCACATTGTTCTGTTTTCGAAGGATTTAATAAAATAGTCGCCAGCTGTTTCACGAGTATCTTATCAAATAGTAGTGCAGTGATTCAAATTATTATCTCTCTAATAATTTTTTGCCAAAACTCAGTTTATATCGGTTAAAATATCATAAATCAAGGGGCAGCAGCATCGATTCAAGCATGGATTAATGATCTACATCGGTCACAAAAAATTAAACTAGATGATTTGATAATACGGGAAAATTCAACGGCCGGCGCACAGTGGTTCAGGGGCGGACAAAAATCATTTTATCGACTTTTAAATATTTAGATTTTTGACATTGTAGTTTGATTAAGTAATAGTTGAAGCATTAGGATCAGGATTTTTTTTTTATGAAATCAGTTTGTAAATATAAAATTTTAAGCTCCAAAGTTGATAAACGAAACTTCAGTGATTTTGAAGCAACAAACGAGCATTTTTCAAAGACGATTATTTTTATTTATATGATTCTTTTCACTTTTTCTGTTATTTTTTCTCAATTCGGCATATAAAAAAAAATTAAATTTGGAAAAAAAAAATTAAGATATGTAGTTGTAAAATTTTTTTTTACGAATTTTTAAAATTAGTACCTTTTTTTAAGTTAAATTCAAAATTCAACTAATAAAATGTTAATATTGCCTGGTCTCCTCCTTTGGGACACATAGTACATACTATATCTACATAGAACCGTTAAGTATCGAATACAGAAATAATTATCTGCTAATACCTGCGAACCTTCAAATGCAAAAATACCTATTTTTCAACGACTTTCCCCGATACACTCCCAAGAAGTGGGTGTGGCAAAACACTTTTTAAGGCTGCTTGTTAAAAAAAGCATTTTCCAAACATTCTGTTGTTTATTTTTTCATTTTTCTATAGGAAAAGATTTAATAAATAAGATTTTTGTCAAAAACGCCCTCAAAAGTAGGCGTGGTTAATATTTCGCATTATTATTTTTTTGTGCATGTTTTAACAGCAACTTATATCGTTTTCTAAGAAATTGGTCTAAACCCAATTTTTTTGTAAAAAAAAACGCCTCCAAAAAAGGACGTGGAAAAAAATGTTTACTGAAGAATTATATTAAATTACGTTATCTACAACTTTTTCAAAGAACACACCCCTCATTTATATCAACTATGACAGTTAGAAGACCTTGTTTTTAAGTGGGCGTGTCAGTGGGCTGAAGTTTTCTCTCATAATACCTTACGCTATCCTCAACCATGTCTAAAAATTTCATTCAAATCGGTTGGCTGGTTCAGATTTTATAGATTTATGACCGCCTCTCCATACAACCTGAACCACTGTGCGGCGCGCGCGGCGCACTCTGTTCCAAAATGACTTTTTTGGTTGCGAAAATCTTAACTTTTGAACGCATGAAGATATCGCTACGAATTTTTTTCTTCTTAAAGAAAATTTTCAAGACTTTTAAAAAAAGTGATTTTTAAGAAAATTGCTTCACAGGGTGTTTCTAAATCTTAGACTGAAATAAGATTTTCTTTGAAAAAAGAATGAACAGAGAAAGGAATTTAAGAATATTTATATCCTGGTATTTTTTCAGCGGGATGTACCGAGACTTTTATTGTAGCTCTATTCAAACCTCAAAAACTAATAAAAAAGTATCAAAGAGCACTGTAGTGCCCAGCCAAGTTCTGGCACTACTCCCTTTTTACAGGAACAAACTGAGGCGATTTTCCCCACTCTTCTAACTTCAGTTCCAATAAAGTCAGAAACTTTAAATTCAGAATGTTTGTTAGGCTCACCAAGCACAGGCGCCCCATCACATTTCAACCTCCTAGCATAAGTGGTTCCTAAGATATAAGTCTTCAAAAATCTCTAAAACCATAATTGACTGACTGACAGACTATCAAAATTATGAAGCACTTGCCGACCTCTTGTAATTTCGCACAGTAGTAGGTTTTATGGTGCAACATAAAGGAAAAAATCGAAAATTTGAAATTTTCCATTCAGGGGGCGTGTTATCCGTCAACTTTCCCAGAATTCTTATCAATTATATGGAGCACGTCCGATTGCCGCAGAATGATGAAATTTGGTAGAGCGGTAGGGCTTGAAATAAATACAAAATAAGAAATTAAATATTTGACGTTTTCCATTCAGGGGGCGTGGTATCCGCCTACTTTCTTAGAATTACGATTAAATAAATGGAGCACTTCCAATTGCTGTAGAATGATAACATTTGGTAGAGCGGTTGCAGATTTGAAGGGCATACCATGCAAAAAATAGAAAATTCGAAGTTTTACATTAAAGGGTCGTGGTTTCCGCCCACTGTCGCCGAATTGCGATCAATTAAATGGAGCAATTCCAATTTCTGTAGAATAAGTACTACACTTCTAGCTTCACTAGTATATCTTTCGATATTTTGACCAGGAAAAAATAGAAATCTTTGCAAAAAGGTGTGAGATCAGAATAAAACCATAAAATGTTAAAAAGTGAGCCAAGTTCTTTTATATAAAAACCTGTATGTAACAAATCAGCCGTGAAAAGGAGTGAGATCTAAAAGTACGCCAAGTTCTTAATTTATGAATGTTTAATATCAAATATTTAAAGTAGAGTAATATTGAAACAACTCCAAATTAAGAGACAAATTTATTATTTAACGACTAAAATTTGGCGGTTTAGGTACTTAGAAAGTTTTCTTTTTATTAATCACAATTTAAAACGTTTTGAAAACTTGACCAGTGAACCGCCAAATTTTAAATTCCCTTTAAGAAACATTTTCTTACAGTAACTGGTTCTAAAGTTTAAAAAAAAACCGCTGAATAATAATCTAAAAGGCTGAAATCTTGACGAGGCTTATTATTATTCTAAAATCTAACTGTAAAACTAGTGACATTGAAAATCGAAGACATTTAAATTTGATGACAATTATATTTGTAAAAATGACACTATATATTTTAAAGTATTTAATTCTTAATTTTGAAAAAGGCTTTTGAGTTTAATATTCATCAAAACTTTTACCTCATATACTTTCTGTTTTCTTACCACACAATCAAAACCCTTCCTAGGTCAACTAACAACTTATAACATCCCTCATATCAAACCTTGGATCCAAAAATCCTTTAATTCAGCTCTTTAATATTTCTTTTATATTGTAGCCAATTTAACTTTCAAGTAAATTTAAAAATAAAATTTTTCATCACGTCTTATTAAAATAGTTTTATATATTGACAAATTTAATCCCTCAAGAATTGAATATAAAATTGCACTTCAAACCACATAAAAATCAAATATTCATTCTTAAAATATCGTTCTTGAAGTTGAGTTAAAATTTTACGACTGACCATGAAGTCTTGTTATTATTATGGAGTTGAGTTGAGAGAGAGAAACATCATCCTTATTGTTATGTACGAATATATTTGTCGTGATGTCGTCGTTGTTCAAATTGTTTTCTCTATACTTCCTGGCTTGAGGGTTTTTGCTGAATGCTTGTCATTTTGTGTTTTATTACTTCGTTTTCGTTTAGATTGACATAATAACATGAGAAGATATCGCACTATAATATACATACATGGTTAAAACTATCGCAGCTTTTTATAGTTATTTTATTACTTGTTTTACTTAAGAAAACTGAATGACATTTTGAAGACAAAGTAGAAGGATTTTAGACTAATAAAATTAAGGTAAATTCAAAAATTGAAAGGATTATTACTTTTGAGCAGTAAAATTGTTTATTGGAATAATTCAATATTTTTACAATAAAAAATAATTGTGAAATTATCGTATATTACGTAGACAGCCAAACAAGAAGAACTGTGGGTCGTGGGATCCACGTTTTCCTCAACTACAATATAATAGTGAAAAGCGATGTAAGCAAACAAAAACCTTTCCAACAGAAATTAAAGAATCGATGGCTTCTTCAATTTCACTGTTGGAAGCAGAGGAGACAAAATACCTCGAAAGACAGTTACCAATATCTCCCAGATAATTCGACTGATAAATGATCATCGACAGTAATAACGAAAGCGACTGCAAAAGATGATGCAAAGGCATTGGAACAAAATGGTGAAAATGGTGCGTATATACGCAAATTTGGTTAACGAAAGTTCTTTAACATTTCAACAAAAACCAGTTCCATAAAAATTTGTATACAATCAAACAAGGAACTAAAGCATTAAATAGTATTTTCGGTAAAAGTCAACAAATGTCAGTTCTAGTTAAAGAGTATAGTCATGACTCCTCAGTATAAAGTGAAAACATTTGCCGACACCTAATTATACTAATTTCGAAGAGATCTTGTTGACAAACCAGCCCAGCATTCTTAGAGAAAGTTGACAGTACAGCAACTGAAGCAGACGAGAACTGATATTACTATTTTTAGTGATGGTTATCCAGTCAGTGATCCCAATCTTGCTGGAAGCTTCACCAACTTCGAACAAGTAGCCGAAGTTATCATATAGTGAACGACCTAAGAAATAATCCGCACCCAGACAGGATTTCCAACTGGATCAAAAGGAAGCTTCCCCAAGTCTAATGGTGCTCTTTCTGACGATAATTTCGATTTTCGAAGAAATGGAGACTAGTGATGGGCATAATCGAATGATTTGAGTAATCGATACATTAGTATTCGAGTGATTGCAATAATCGAATGATCATTCGAGATATGAAATAGTACAAAATTGGAATAATAAACCTTTAAAATTTAATATGTAGATTCGCGTTGTTCAATAAAAAAAAAATTTTGTTCAATACAATCTACATCCCCTATCTGTCGAATTCCATCACAGGATGGCTACGAAGGCGATAAATTAAAAAAAAACTTCTGAAAAATACGAAAAATTTAGAATTTTTTTGCTGCTCCGGAAAAATGCTTTTTTAGGGCAATCTGTTTAGATTTGGAACGAAATATTCTCTATGCCTTAAAGTATATATCATCACCTATCTGTCAAGCCATCAACTGTCAAATTCCATCGAAGGATGGCTACGATGACGATGGATTAAAAAACCTCTAAAAAATACGAAAAATTTATTTTCTGCTTCGGAAAAATATATTGCTCTTTATTTCGTTTTTTCTGCGTACTTCTCTCTGCGTTGACTCAAGTGGTTGAATAAACGTATGACGTAACCTAAACAAACAATGAACGTTTCGATCCTCGAGTTCTCGAGTTTTCGATTATGTCTATTTCTCTTTCTCTTGCTTGTATTTCGTTCTCATTTCTCGAGTTCTCGAGCTCTCGAGTTCTCGAGTTCCGAGTTCGAGTTTTCTTCTCACTCACTGCGCTTACGATTACAACTTACAAATAAGAATAGTAAGTGGGTAGGTATAATCGGTATGGTAAATCATTCGAATGATTCAAGTGAAGAATCGAGACATATCGAGATGTTGCTTGAATCGATTATAATCGAGAAAATCATTCGAATGCGCCCATCACTAATGGAGACGCCCATACCGAAGATAGGAGTACTGTTTCTATATTCATTAAAATTCTTAAAGTACTAATTCTTCGGAGGCTGAAGGCATTTCACACATCATCCCAGTTTGTATTTCAGGAGAAACGCTTGACTTAAGATCCACTCTTGAGGTTCCAAAATGATGTAGTAAGCACCCTTAATAACTGTCAGGTTGCTGTTGAATGTTTCCTGAATATAGATAGATGAAGCATACAAAAGCATCTGGGGGCTAATACTCAAGATATAATGATTTTTAATTTTTTCAGGTTCACTAATCAAAATAATGTGCAGTTTTCTCAATTCCAGATCATTCTTTGTCTAGCAAGTCAACAACCTAAAGTATCAGACTAGGAGTTGTTGGCAAAGATCAAAACTGTTACCGTGCTTCTACAACATTTTCACGTTGAATCAACCTCAACCCAACGATGTCATGAATTTGTTCTGCTGCATTAAATCTGTCTTAGATACGATTCACTTGTTTGACCTGACGCAAGCACGAAGGACCTAACGCATGCAAGCATAGTTTTATTGCGACAGTAAGAGACAAAATTTAAATCATAATGATTAATAATGTTTTTGTTTTATTTATCAAATATACAAGTCACTTTCAGTCGTTCTCTAAGAAATAAGTTGTGGACAACAATTTCCTTCGCAATCGATCTCCCACTGGTATCCCAGTACCTATCTTCACTTTACCGAGCTTTATAACTCTATCAAATCTATCTAATGAAAACGCAGAAAAACCATATCAAAGGTCCCAATAAATTTTTTCGGTTTGTCAACTTCAAAAGAAAATCCAATGGATTCCCAACCTTCATCTCTTTCGAAAGTGAAATTTCAAACGATTCTCACTCTGTCGCCAATTTTGTTGCCACATAATTCAAATAATCTTTTGTCGATGATTCAATTATTGTACCTGAATCTGCTCATTTCGATTATTTACCATATTTTTCTCTTAGGGCCAGTTTCACAGTAAAGTAGGTGTCACTTAAGTTCCAGATATGGAAAACTAATGCCCAATTTCACAGTGTAAACTTATCGGAATAAGTGACACTTAAGTCTCCCATATTGGCCACTTAAGTTCCACTTACTCAGACCTTAAAACTACGTCTAAAGTCCATGAATGGGAAAATTAAGTGCCACTTATTTAGTTAAGTATGCACTGTGAAACTGGCCCTTAATCTCTTAGACAAATTATCCATCAAACTATCGACCTTTGTTTAACTTTAATCTCATCGAAAACAAATTAAATTAACTTAATGATGAATTTAATCCTATGGTCCTGGTGGTCTAACCCCATCATAATAAAAAAAATGCTGTTCTACCCTCTTTTAAAAATCTTCAGCCTATCGCTAACTCAAGGTGAATTTCTTCAAATATTGAAAACTTCTTACATAATCCTAATTCACGAAAAGTGTCCCAAAGGCGAGTTTTACAATTATCTTCCCATTGCCATAAGCTATTCCAAAGAATTCTGCACGAATTACAAATCTTTCATCTCCCCTAGACAACAGGGCTTTCTCAAATATAGATCCACAACCACATATCTTGTTGAATTTGTGTCGTTTATTCTCTCAGCCTTTGAGAAAGACTGCGAAGTCGATGTTTTTTCAACCAATTTTAGTAAAGCTTTACGAAAAGCAGTCACGAGATGGGTTCCATTGCAAACACCGCAATTTTATGAAATTATAGACTCTTCAAATTATCCACTCTCAGCTTTGAACCCTCCTTGTTAAAATAGATTTCTTCTTATCTAGAAAACCGTAATAATAGTGTTCGTTAGAGATCTGCCCTTTCTTAGCTACCTCCGGTGTCCCTCAAGGCAGCCACTTAGGTCCACTTCTTTTCATTCTTACTATTAATGATATTGAAATGGTTACAAAACATACCTATCCATCTTACTATACGCCGAGAGATGATACCAAGTTTTTCAAGACAATTTCTTCGTGAAACGACTTTTCCTCTATTCAAAACGATCTTGACAGTTTTTCAGTCTGGTGCCTCAAAAAAGCTTGCAACTCAACATTTTCAAATGCCAATCTATCACTTTTTTACGTAAACGTATTAAATCTCCTCCCCTTCTTTATTTTTCCCATGATCAACCCATACCCACAGTTCAAAATATTCGAGACCTTGGTATATTTAATTTGCCCATGGAGCTCAAGTTCGTCACTCATATATTATAGTCCAGTCAATAAAGCCATAAAAACAGCCCAATTAGGAAATAATCGCCGGAAAGCTGGATTTTGGTATATATAACTTCCTCGACGTGTTTTTAGAAAATTGTCAAAAGTCCCCATCGATATGAGCGCCGCTTATAATTTTACGGGGGTTACTGGCCCCCAAAAATGTTTTTTCAAGAAAAACTCCCAATTGGTTAGTGGTACAGAGAAACAGTTCAAAACTAATTTGTAGCTTAGAAAATTTCCTACAAAAAACATTAAAACACTTTTTTTCATAAAAATAACCGTTTTCGAAATAAACCAATCGGGAGAGTTAAGGGTTTTACTTTTCTATAGACTGAGGCGTCTTAATTCAAAAATTGTACATTTTGCAATAAAAGCATCAATTTTTATATTATTGCTACATTATATGAACATGATTTTAAGATACTCAATTTGTCCACCCCTTTAGGTGGGAGGGGCAAATTTAAAAAAAAATTGAAAATAAAAACATAACGGCAACACTTACAATATCATGTTATAGTTGTTTCTAAAGCCAGTAATTCATTTTTTGATTATGTTTTTAAATTAAGTTATTTTATTGCTTATTTTTTTGAATAAATGATTTTTAGACTCAAAATTTTAAAAATTAAATTCGAAAAATTAAGAGTTTAAAAATCATTTATTCAAAAACTAAGCACTTAAATAACTTCGTTTAGAAACATAATCAAAGAATGAATTACTGAATTTAAAAAAAGCTAGAACATAATTATGTAAGTGTAGCCGTTGTGTTTTTAAATTTTCAATATTTTTTTTTTTTAATTTTAAATTTTCAATATTTTTTTTTTTTAATCTGCCCCTCCCCACTTTTATTGACGCATTCTCCAAACCCTATCTGACCAGTGCCTACGTTCTGTAACTCTGGCATCGATAAAATTAGTCGAGAAACGATGAGAATTGAAACGAATCATATGAGTTTTGTTCCATTTTTCAACATTTCTCGACCAATTTTATCGATGCGAGAGTTACAGAACGTAGACACAGGTCCATAACCCATACATATCGAATCGAGAGAGTACAACGTCATTTTCTTTACTTTGCTCTTGAAGATCTATCTTGGAACAATACAATGATCCTACCTTCCTATTCAGATCACCTTAAAATAGTTAACCTGAATTCGCTGGAAAATCGTAGAGAAATTTCCGACATTCTCTTCATTCATCTGCTGCTTTTTGGATCCGTTGACTGCAGTTCGCTCTACAAATCTATCTTTCTAAATATACTAACTCTTGTAATAAACGAAATCCTCGTGTGTTCTATCTTCCCACCCACCGTACTGCTTATGGCTCCAAAGAACCTATATCACATCGAATGCTGCGGAGTTTTAATTCGCATCGGCAACGAATATCGTTTGGGCTTTAATTTTGTTGTTTAGCAGTTTATCCAAAAAAATTATTTTAAAATAATGGAGTCATACAGACAATCACTAAGGATTCAATTTAAAAAAAAAAATATTTTCGATAAAAAGACAAGCTTATACTATGGTTCTGAGGGCTTGACATTGAATCTGAATTTCAAATCCATATCTTAAAATGCATAGATTTTTTGCTATTATCTTTCCTTTAATAAGACATAAAATTTGTATAAGAAAAAATTACATATTACTTTTATTTACCACACAAAATATTGTCGGTAGGTACGTAACCTTAACTACCAACTGCAAGGATCTAAATCCCAGCACATCATAAACAAACAGACACACTTACTTACACATTTTCAAAACTCATTCGTCACATGTAGGTAGGTATGTATATATAAGAGCTCTATAACGTTACACCACAAAATACAGAGAAAGCATTGCCATTAATTCAGCTTTGTCTGCAGTTCAAGTCCATAAATTATATTGCGTTAAAAGAAGACCTTACATATAAGTTATAACACAAAACTCTGATGGTTTACTATTAAAGCAGCACAAATTTCACGCATCAGTTGTTGCAAAAAAAAAGAAAGAAAAGAACAAAAATGTTTCCCTTAAATTGGCATACAAAACATTCCATTATCAAGGATCTGGATTATCTTTAATGTGGCTAATGTATAGCTTGTTTTCGTCCTTTTCCAATGGACTTACTGGTATACTACTCTATACTACAACTTTCTCGCTCTCTCTCTCACTCACTATCTATACCTCCCACCCACATTACTTCCTTAGACGAAGCTACGATAGACTTTTATAAATTATGTATTCGTGCATAATGAAAATTTAGCTTGAGGCGAATAACAATAACGACGCCAATACTAAAAGAACGATCAAGGCAACATCAAGGACAAATACACAGCACACCGATAATAATGTGATGGTCGGAGAAGGACCTATGAAAATTACATTCATGTGTATCTGAGGCCTTGTCTAAAGCTACCATCTGTAGGTAGATATAGTATAGTAGGTATGTATAAGGAAAAAAAAGGGGGGCCTATGGGAACATTTATGCAAGACGTGCAACTTCTATAAGCCATCGATTCTATCCTCCTTTCCATAATATACCTATATATGAACCTTTTATACCTACTCTGTCACCTGTGTTCTTTTTCTTCACTTCGATTTATTTTTTTCGTAATAAAAAAAAAGTGAAAAAAATAAGACGTCCACCAATAAGATAAAAATAAGTTTCATGGTGATGGAAGAGAAAAGAGGAGAGAATAAAAAGAGGAAATTCAAGCTTATGCTAAGAACTACCATTTTTAAAGAAGGTTAGCACCATCTTCTCCACCGCATTAAGTGTGTGTTAGTCAACTCAATAAGTATAAAAACAGGACGATAGTGAACAATGAGAATCACATTGGGTTTGGATTGTCGTCTCAGAGGACTGAAAATATAGCAGCAGGTTCACTGTGCAAAAATTTCAAGTTAAATCAACGGAAAAAAAAATTATTTTACTATGTGGATGAAGATATTATACATTTTCCTCAGTTTTTTTTTGTCAATAAATAAGGTGTATATTAAATATTTATATTTTTCATCATGTTTTTAATTGCGATATAAAGGAACTATTTGACATATTTTGTGGATTCGTGAAAGAATTGAGAGCATTTTGTTTTTTCAAAATTGATATTATGATGATAGGAAAGTCGAAAAAGTGGGTGTGTCAATTATGTGTTCCTGGGGCCTATTTCACCAAATAGAGTGAAAAGTGAAAAGTGTTTGGTGAAATAGGTCCCTGGTCCATTCGGCTAAAGCTTATTTCCATTTATCTTCAAACTTCAATTTTCGGACCAAAAATAGCTAATTGGACCTGTTACGTAAAGCAACTAACGATATTCTTTTTTTATATTTTTCTATTTATTTAAAAAATTTAAAAACATCGGTTAGTTTTAGACGTACATATAGGTTGAGTGCGTGAAGTTAGCCCCCCTTTTTTGGAATTTGTTATTTTTGAAAGTTGTTCCAGGTTGTTCCCGATTTGTTCCAAGTTTTTTTTGAAAAATATTCAAAAATGGGGGTTTTAGAGCCAAAAAACCGTTTTTGACCTAACCCCCCGTTTTAGAAATCCAAAATTCAAAAATTTGTTCCAGGTTGTTCTAGGGCTCTTCTAAATATCTCCAGACTTTCGTTTCTTAAAATTGATTTTTAATACCTATCAAAAATTTTGTTAAAATGCATATTTTTGAATTTTGAATTTTGGATTTCTTAAAAGGGGGCCCAGCGCAAGGATAATAAGAAATTTTCATTTAAAGTGTTTTTGGGCTTAAAATCTTCAGTTTTCAATATTTTTTGATGATTCTTTGAAACAATTGATTTGAGAGATTCTGCACTTGGAACAAGTTTTAGATTTTGGATTTTTGAAAAGGTGGGGCAGGGGTGATTTTGAAAAGTTTAAAAACTCGTGTTTTTTTAAAGTTAGTTTTTAAGCTGATTGTAAGAATGTAAGGTCAGAACTTTTTTTTAATACATGCCTTTATCATCAGGTTTCAAAAGTAAATGCATTAAAAAAATTTAAATATTAGAGAGCCGTTTTTTTTGATTTTTGAAAAAATGTTTGAAAGGTTTTATCTTTAAAAATACACGTCCTACAATTTTAAGTTTTTGGAACAATGGTTGGAACACTTTTTGAAACCCAAACAAAATTTCAAAATTAAGAATTTCGAAAAATTGAATTTTTTCGAATTTTGCCCATAACTTTTGAAATTTTGAACATAGGGGCCCAAAAACTGGGAACAATGTTCAGAATAACTAGAACAGTCTGGAACAATTTTCAAAAATTTCATTTTCGAAAAAATGGGGGCTAGGTCAAAAACGTTTTTTTTGGCTCTAAAACCCCCATTTTTGAATATTTTTCAAAAAAAAACCACAAAAACAAATCGGGAACAACCTGGAACAACTTTCAAAAATAACAAATTCCAAAAAAAGGGGACCAACTTGACGCACTCAAAAAACTTCAAAATGAAGTTAAGTAGCAAGAAAGAGTGGGCAGGTGAATCTGCAAACTACACTCTTAAGGCAAATACCAGAAAGTAGTACACTGATGGGTCGAGAACAACTGAGGGCACTGGGGTAGGTATTTTTGGGTCTAGAACCAAAATTCCCTTGCTGATGGGGTAGTCTACCAGCATTTTTCAGGCGGAAGCAAATGCCATAGCTAAATGTGCAGAACGAAATATCGAAAGAAACTACCAGTGGAGTGCATGAGTTGGTTGAATGAGCTGGGCAGGTACAACAAGGTAACACTTTATTGGGTACCAGGTCACCTTTCAAGGCAGCGAAAAGGCAGACACCCTAGCGAAAATAGGAGCAACAACAGCCTTAACGGGTCCAGAGCCCTATTGCGGAATAGGAGAAAACGTCATCAAACACAAAATCAAAATAGAAGAGGACGCCAAAAGTAAAAAAACCTGGAATCAACTGCCTAAGCTATAAGACAGGCCAAACTACTACTTGGAAACTATAACCAAGGACGTTTTTTATCCTGCATTAGCTTATGTAGGAATAATCTAAGAATAATAACGGGACTCCCACTGGTCACTGCAAGCTCAGAAGACATCTCAGTATCATCGGCTTGATGCGCAGCGCCAACTGCAGATTCTGCGACGTTCATGAGGAGACACCGGACAACATTTTAGGAAGTTGCGAAGCACTTATGCATAAACGACACAGATATCTGGGACGGCACCATATAAGAGGGAGCGAATTAGCCTCTCTAAAAATACCCCAGATACTGAAGTTTCATAAAAGAAACAAATCTGAAGGAACTGTTATAAATGAGACACCTCATCTATAGCTCTAAAATGGGAGCACAATAGATCTTTAGGTCGCAGTGCAATGAATTATATATATGTATATACAATATACATATCTATATAATCATAAAAACCCCAAACTTTCATTCTTTCATTCAAATAAATATAAATGGTGGTTGCACCTCAAAGTGGATATGTACTAAAAGGTAGACGTAATTAATAACATTTTTGTAACTCTGCAGTCAAAAAACATAATAAAACATATTAGGAAAGTGCATGGCTCACCTATTTTTATTATTTTTAACTGTTTTAATGTCACGTGAATAACAGAACTGACACGGAAATTGAAATAAATCGATTTTAGAAATGATTACATGGAAATGACGCTGAAAGGTACATATTTTTTTAAATAAAATCTAACTTTAATGAATATTTTGCTTGAACCTCATGTTATAATTTAATACGTATAAGAAACGCATTCATTGAAAAACAAGTTGAATTGTACTATAATATTTTAATGATAAAAAACAAATACCATGGTAATGATAGCTTAGGAGAACGAAAACTTAAAACGCCTATATAAATTACATGAAATACAACTTGCTACTGATATATTTTTTTTGTGCCTTTTGCAAATTGTTTTGAAAACAAACAACGGGTCCCTTTATATGATTTGATGTCCACAACTTATCCCGCCACCGTTAATTCAATTTTTTTAAGATTTTCTTTTTTGTTACGGAAATGACAATTTTACTGCAGATACACTTAAACTCATTTAACTCAATTTTTTAAAACCTCGTAAAATAAGCTTAATTACCATTAAAGTTTTTCTTCAATATAGTCCATAAAATAAAAATAATAATTTTCTTATTATTTGTGTTTCTCTTCTTCTTATTTTCCTTCAATACTACATTCAAAAACGTTTCAAACCTTTTTACAACTTAAAAATAATATAAATTCGATGATAGTAGGGCAGGCTTGTAAAAGAATGCATTCTTTTTTGAATGCAATCTTTAATGACGTCAATACTATGATTGCATTCATTAATTTTACTTTGAGACTTCAGACTTCAAATTATACACTGATCCATTCACTTGAATCAAAAAGATTGCAATAATTTTTATTCCCATTCGTTTTACTGCAATCAATTGAATGCAATCTTTTGAGAATTCATGCATTCATGCATTGTTTGAATTCGCTTTAAGACACCATATCAACGTTCTTTAATTTTTAACGCTTTTTCTATGAGAAGAAAATATTGTAATGAAAAACTTCAAATTATAATAATTTCAGTCTAAACATTGACCTCCAGCATCTACATCAATAAAAACTTTTTCTTTGAGATTTTCGCACAACTTATTTTTTCTGAGTGTAATTTCGTCTTATAACATAACAGGACGAATATAATAATAAACTTTCTCTTCAGGTAAAGTATAGACCCTTACCCTTGTAGCATCTGTTTCTGCAGTATAAGTTTGTATATATGAAGGTGTATCTACTTTTTTTTTTCCAACCCACACTTGCTTTTTATTATTTGCTTGGTCTACCGACTTTCTCTGTTTGTATGTGTTTGTTTGTGTGTTTGTCTGCATGGAAGCTTCCTTTCCATCCTTAAACAGATGATGTCCATGATGACCTCTCATAAATATAATATTTATCTAAGTGGTAATTCGTTTATGAACTGGCTTAAAGGAACTGCGAACAGCATGTTGTTTATGAGTGAGCAAAACTGGGCATCCGGTTTTAGCTTCTGAAAAACAAATATAAAGGCCTATACGAGTACACGTATAATAATATATATCTATCCTGACTCTGATTTTAAAGGTCTGAAATATTAGAAAGAGGAAAATTTGGCTTCATAAAAGCCATCATGATATTTGTAAGTACATGTATAGGCTTGGCATGTAGAATATTATAGTGAATGACCAATGATGATCATTTAAAGAAGATTTATGTGCAGCCATCATTATGAGCAACATGTTGCACATTTCAAACTAATGACCAATAATAAATTTGGTTGCCATGAAATTGTGAATAAAAAAAAAATAATCGATTGATGGAAAAACATGATGATGTGGAGTAGTTAAATGGTTGTTAAATGAGAGGATTACTTTTAAAAGCCTGATGTACATACATCATATTAAAATAAATGCTACTGCTTGTGATTTTAATTTCAGAACAACCTCATAAACGTGTTTTGATAAAGCAAAATCATTATATACGCACCGTTTTATAAGGGATTTCCAAAATGACACGAAATATTATTACATAATAAATTGGTTTTTGAAATTGACAAACTGGCTAAAAACGTGCTTTTCAAAACGACAACGAAAAGTGATAAATCTTTCTCTGGATTAGAGCTGTAAATACAGTTAAACTTTCGGCATTTGAACCTTGTAGAAGTGAAGGTGGCAGAACTTTTGTCCATCTAAGGGAGTTGTCCGTATACTGGGGAAAAAAATGTATGGAATTTAAGATCCACGGGGATTGTCCGCTTAAGGGAGCTGTCCGCAATAGGAGCTTTCACTGTATTTCCTTGAAATCGAAAATAATAAAATCTACTTTATCTCATTCTAATCGGAAATAGGATCTTTAGAGCAACTAAAACAATGTATTGCAGTCAAATTAAAAAAAAATTATTTTTTGTTATTTTCGATTTTCTCAAGAACTATAAGACTAAATTTTTATATTTCAGTTCTAAAAAATCAAATGTTTGTTTCTTACTGTACATCACTAATCTGTCAAAATTTAGTGCACGAAATAATTGTCTGGGACATTATTCTCGAGCTAAATTTTGACTGGTTCTGGTATTTTTTAATTTTGTGTGAACTTTGCTTTGTTTTTACAGCTAGATTGTTGCTGCCTTCATGCAAAATGGATTCCGATTTGGAAGAATTTTTACAAGAATTACCACAACTCTTGTAAAGGAACACCCTTCTATATGGTGTCTGGTCCATCGCTCCTATTGCCACAACTTGTGCTGCTGCACAAATCACCAAATCTTCAATTTCCCTTGTATCCATTTTGTTTCTAAAATGTAATAATACTTGAAATTTTTCAAACAAACTTTCTTAAATTTAAATTTTTTTTTTTCGGAGAACAGGTGTTTTTGACATATTCTACACAATGCCCTTACGCCTGTTTGATAACTTTTTGTTTCAACAAATATCCCAAAATTGATTTTTTTTCTGTTGGTTTTGACAGCAAATTCTGAAATTTTGTAAAAATTTTTGCGAATTCGCAAGAAATTTCACGTTACCAAACAGACCACGTATTTCAATCACGCATATTCTCCTATGTCAAAATTTAGCTAGGGTTTTAGCTGATGTTTGGAGAGAAAAGTGGCAGCATATAAAATCAATTACATATCTCCTTGCAAGTTGTGTGTGTTTACTAAATCATTTAAATGTCAATGTCAATATCTATCTATGGTTTTTAGTTGTTTGATTTATAAGAGCATTAAATATTAAAAACAAAAATAATACTTATTAACTTAATAACTTTAAATAAAAAAAATTGCTTTGAACAAATTATAAAAAAAAAATTTTTTTGAGTTTAGAAATTAATTTTTTCAAAACTATTCCCTTAAACCAATTTGATTTAAAAACAAAATTATAAAGGCACTTAAAAAGTGAAATCTGTGATTATTTTAATGCAAATAAAAAGCTGATAACTCAGTTATTATTTCTAGTCAAAAAAATATTTCATTTTGGCCCAGGCTATATCGCAGGAAATGAGTTTCTTTATTTCAATGACTGAACTACCTTATCATTGATCATTGAAATCTTAGAAATCGTTTTATGTGAAAAGTAGGGGCAAAATGAAATATATTTTTGACTAGAAATAATAATCGAGTCATCAGCTTTTTATTGTCATCAAAATAATCACTGATATCGGTTTTTTAGGGCCTCAAAAATTAAAATTAAAATTTTCAATGATGAGTTTTAATGAAAGCTATAACTGGCCCCTTATGTAGTCCAAACAATGTTGCATTTAAAATTATAAAATTATTTACAGTTGACTATTGTATGATCAGAGTCATGTATTTAATTCTTGTTTTGTCAAAACCCTCCACATACATACACTGATATACCCTATCAGCTTCTCTTTTGCATTATTTATAAACCGTTTGATGAAATAAATAAATAAATAAAAAATCGTTGTGTGAAATATTCTTACCCTCGTCTAAACATAAATATTTAAAAACATTTAAAATAAAAGGACTATCACAGTTACTTCCTGTTGATTGTGTTTATTATTTTTTTTGGTAGCTATAAAGGTATACTATATCATACCTACTACCACGTAAGCCAATTTAAGTGAATCTGTTCAATTCCATTACATTTAAATCTATTACTTTATAAATATTGTAAAAATCCGTGGAAATTTAAAACTAATAACTTGGAAAATGTATAAATTATGCATTGGTTTTAATCCTATATTGGATAATTCACTTACAAGTCAAATTGTAAAAAAAATGTATGCCCATGGTACCAATTACATTAATTTACTTTTGATTTTTTTTTCCTCATTTATTCTATTAATCAACCTGTTTATATATTTTCTCAAATGATGAATTATTATGAATTTATTATGAAGTATTATGACACTTCTTAATGCACAATGTTATAATTAATTTCAACTAAATGAATAGAAGTGTACTTAAGAAAATGTTCATAAATTTTCAATAAATTGGTTGAACACTTCCATGTCTTCCAAAACTATATACAATACCGTATATATATATGTATATAGTTTCCGTTTATATTATCAATTAGCCAATAATCATGTAGTCGAATGCGAAACCAATGGGCACAAGGTTCATTAATCTCTCAAGGATTAACTTCACATCAATAACAGGAATTATATATCTTGAAGCTTTTGATGAAAATTTTCCTAATTAATCGACGTAAATCAGTTGGTATTTCGAATATACATATGTCTGGTAGCTAACACAAAACGTGTTCGCTTATAGGTAGTCCTTATTCCCATATTAAACTTAACAAACATGAAGGTAGGCACAGTGTTGTGCAACAAATAAAGGGAAATTGTCAACTACTTAGCTTTTTGGAGTGTCCTTATTCATATATAGTTCTTAATTCTTATGAAAATGTTGAGAACTATAAGCTACAGAATATTTTATTGCATATGAAATATGCCTTTCTAGGTAACGAAATATCGCTTATGGATCAAAAAACTGTTGTCAAGTCTTTCTGACTGTGAGATATGTAACAAGACATTAAATTATCTGTATATCTATTATTTTGGAAATGGAAATAAAACATTGAAGAATTTTTAAATGGCTTATTTGTTTTTCAATTCAGAGTAATATATTGTTTTATTATAGTTGAGGGCCGGTTTATATGGAAATAGCCTCTTGTTAATCAAATAATTTTATTTTATTTACATAATTTACATAATTTACATTCTTTATCCATAAAACTCATAAAATCCAAAAAATTAATTTTCAAAAGTTCCTAATATCTTATACAGGGTGATCGGTATAAGGTGCACCAAAGAAGCTAGAGCGAGTAGGTTGGGTTAAGAAAAGAAAAAAATCAGTCGTATGGGAGGGTCTATTTCCCCCCGTTTAGGCAGGAGGGGCTATTTTCTAAAAAATTGACTTAAAACAAAAAACAAATTATTTAAAAACAACGTTATAACTTACAATGCCATGCTATACCTTTTTGGAAAGCCAGGAGTCTCTTCTTTAGTTTTTCACTTTAAATTAAGTTGTGTAAAGAGTTTTTGAAAAAATAATTTTCAAACTCGAAATTTAAAAAAAAAAATCTTAAAATAAATTTCACACTATTTATTTTTTTTAATTTTGTGTAAATAAGTTTTCTGTTTTTCATTGAAAATTAATAAGAGTGTTTAATTTTGAAAAGAAAAAGTACACAAAATTTAAAAAAAAATTTATTTGAAATTTATGTTTTATTTTTTTTTTCAAAATTTCGAGTTTGAAAATTAGTTTTAGGGCCAGTTTCACAGTGAAGTAAGTGATACTTAAGTGAAAAATATGGAAAACTAATTCCCAATTTCACATTGTAAACATATCCTGAATAAGTGACACTCAAGTCTCCCATGTTGGCCATACTTAAGTTCCACTTACTGAGGTTAAAGTGCCAAAATGTCAAAATTAAGTGCCACTTATTTTTTTAAGTGTGCACTGTGGAACTGGCCCTTAGGGTGTCGCTATACAAAAAAATTAGGATGTCCCTAAACAAAAATTTTTTTTCTATTTTTTTGACGAAATTACAGTAGAGCTGCATCCAAATTCGTTACCGAAAAATTCCTAGAACAGAACTGCGACACACAACAACAGCACACTTTCAGTTTCAAATTTAATATTTCACGTTCGATTTATACTTACGTTCGATTTATTTTCCCGCCTTGGTGTCCAAACGATCCGACGAGATACGCCATGAAATGATTAATTGCACCAATATTTCTGAGGTGCTCTGCAACGAAATAGCGCTACGAAATTTTTCCTCTCAATAAAACACGAGAGTCATGAACGTTTTCACGTTTATTTATCGAATGACAATGCGCACGTCATTACCCCCAGGATAAACGTCAAACACATGTTCGTTCAAATGTTTCATTACGTTCTATTTTCTCGATAAACGATTGTTCTATTTTATCGATCACATTCGATCAAATTTATCGATCATTTAAACATTAAAAAACACAACTACAGTTTACATTCGTTATTTTTATTTAACAACCAAATTTTATTAACTATACTTAGTAATAATTTTTTATAGCAGAACAACATTTGCCGGATCAGCTAGTATTTGTATATAATTGATTTTGAGCAATGTTGTTTGCACAGCATTATACATAAATTCACCTTTTATATGAATCAAATGTTGAATGGTCCGTCCTTCCACTCTATACCTTCCACTCAGCCAATCAACCGTCCAATCTGTCCAAAATTAAATTGAACACCACAATTTCTACCATAGCTACCATAATTAACCGCAAAACTGAACGTCCTCGAATTATACAATATATAAGAATCTGTCTGTCAGTCAGTCAGTCAGTCCAATTCACTGACACAATCCAGAAAATTCTCAGCCACAATTAATATTGCGTCCACATTTACTCGATATGTATGGGAGTATGTACCTACGAAGTGTAGAGGAAGTTTTTTAATAATGTTCTATTTCCGCAAATGTGAGCTAATGATTTGTTGGCGATGGTGGGAGAAGCTGGTGTGTGAAAAAAATACCAAATATTATATTTTGTATGGTTCATTTGGAAGATAATTCAGTTATATAATATACTTACTTCTCTTCAAATCCAGTTATTTCAAACCCAGTTATTTACTTTTCTCTAAAAAAAAATAATTTTGTTCATCAATTGGAATAAAATAAAAAATAAAAAAAAAAACAAAATGAAACGAAATGAAATGAAAGAAATTTTCAAGAACAAAAACAAGGTAAAGAACAGAGAACTCAGTCGAAAGAAATCGCTGAACTGTTGAATTCATTTGAAAGCTCAATTACCGTAAATAAGTTCCACGGAAGATTTGACTGAGAGTGAGAATGTGTAAGTGAAAGGGGGGGGACCAATAGAAAACAAAGCCTACGTTTTACCAACCACATCTTGGTTGACTTGAATAACCGAAATAGTTAGTTAAAATTTGAGAGAGAAAGAAGGAAATTACCAAGTTAAAAATTATCACCCTTATTAATAAACTGAAATGAAACATGAATTATTTTTAATCAGGAAGTTACATATTATCTAGATACAAAATCTTATGAAAAAGACAAATTCGAAGTTAATTCATGTTAACTAGCTAATTCAACCAAGTATGTAGATTGTAGGTGCATTACCGAGTAATTAAGCTGAAAATAACTAAGATATTTATTACCAACGACTAGAGATAAAAATAAAATGAATAGTGTTCATCTGTTTTATTTACAAGCTTTAATCCTAAGTGGGCCTTGTGAATAAAAAATAAGTAAAAGATTTTTTTGGAGGAAGCTAAAGCTAATTAGTCATAGCTTTTACTATTATAGCTTCAGCTAGACAGTTCTAGCTTAAGCTTTGTGAATAAAAAAAAAACATTACGCTAACTATAGCTTGAGCTAGAAAATTCTAGCTTTAGCTTCGAAATTTAAGGTTTTTTTTTTGTTTAATTACAAGTTTGGACTTAGGAAGCATATATCTAGCTAGAAATGTCTTATATAGACCGAATTGTAAAACAAGGGTGTTAAGGATTTTTTTTGCCAAAATGTTTAATCAGCTCTGGGGTAAGTATTGGTTGCAGGTATACAAAAATGTTTTTTTTTATCACATCATCCATCAGTCTTTGCGTCTGTGTAAGTCCACCGTATATCCAGTTCGAGCCTAAATGGGTGGACCAATTTGCTTGAATTTGTATGACATTTTCTAGAGGAGCAATTCGTTTTTTGTGCATAGCTGAACTAGGCCGGGTGGCGGGTAGCTACAATACAACGGTTTTGATATTTTAAAAAGTTTCACAAAATGGCTCTTATGATTTTAATTAATCTCAGTAGGAACATATGTAATAACCAGGGATGGGATTTTGTACCTAAAAATTAAAAAAAGGAAAAATAAAACATCGACATAGGCAAAAAAAAGGCATTTATTCAAACAAAAGGGAATACAATAAAAACTTAATTAAAGTAACATTGAACAACCATAAGTTTTTTAAAATTTTCAGGCAACAACCGCCTGCTTTTTTTTACATATTTTTCAATAAACGCCTTGAATTCTGGAATTTGAAAAGAGCTATATCACATGCCAAAAACATTTTGGTCAAGTCTGCATTAAATTCTTTTTTTTTTCACTCTCAGTGACAAAAGATGTTATGGTTTGATTTTTTAGTTTATTCTTCAATGCCACTGCTTGCTTGTGTTTTGTGTTGCTCTATAAATGTTTTTTCTAGTGATTAACTTCTATACCACACAAATTACCATTGCCATCCATCGCGGTAGAAAAGTTATCTCGTCCAAATTTTAAAACAAAATTTTGTAATTTTTGCGATTCTCTACACGCGGTTTTGGGCATTTTAATTTTGAACTGCTTTTTATTGAAGAAAAAAACTAACAAAAGAAATTTTAAAGGCATACTCTTCTAGACAGTCAGTGAGACAATGATGCGGAATTTATTTATTTATTTATTTGTATTTATTCGAAATTTATGTGTTGAGCTAATTAGTCAATGCATACAAAAAATGATGTGGATCCGATGTATCCATTTATTTACATTGAGTAAATTTACTTTTTGTATGTATGTACATATATTTTGAAAAAAAAGGAAAAATATGAGAAGGCAAAAAAGGCAAAAACAAAAGAAAAGGCAAAAAAGGCAACAACAAAAGAAAAGGCAAAAAAAAGGCAAAACAAATTACATATATTCGACATCACCAGAACCCGAAACATGTTTCTTAAAAGTCTAAAATGTCATACGATTACACAAAAAAAAGAGGCAAAGTGAGCAAAATCCTATCCCTGGTAACAGTGATGGAAATCGACTTTTTTCAATTGTACTGAACGCTGAAACAAAATAGTACTGAAAGAGAACAAATAGTACTGGGCTCTTTTAAATTCATAAAAACTAGCAAACACACAAATTCAAAAATAAAATTTATTTATTAACTTAAGAACCATTCACTTGTTATAAATATTAAGGTAACATAGTATAGGAACTTCATTACTATAGCTAAAGAAATAACGAACGGATCCCGTATCACAGTAATCTGAGCCAGTTGTAGCTTTCATTGAATATCGTCATTGTGTATTTAGATTTTTAGTTTTGAGGTTTTTAAAATTCTAAATCATTATTAAACTATCAGGTTTATTTTGCCATTAAAATAATCACTGATTTTGCTTCCTAAAGATCTGAAAATTAAAAATGGAAATTTTAAATGGTCAGTTACAATGATAGGTATAACTGGTGCCTTAGATCAGTAAGTAATACAAAGTTAGTTATGTAATTAACATTAAATAAGTTGTACTTAAAAAGTTATTCTTTTTGAAGAGGATTGTTTGTAACGTTATAATTCACAAGATCTTTATTAATTACAAAACTGTGACAACATTCCTTTTTGTTTTTTTGGTTTTTATCAGTGCAGAACACGTTGGAACTTGTAACCGATTTTTTAATTTAGTTTTTATTATATTTTACCATACAAAATTCTTCCAACGTTTGGTGGA
This sequence comes from Epistrophe grossulariae, assembly GCA_929447395.1. Classification (NCBI taxonomy): domain Eukaryota; kingdom Metazoa; phylum Arthropoda; class Insecta; order Diptera; family Syrphidae; genus Epistrophe; species Epistrophe grossulariae. The sequence goes on from OV839568.1 coordinate 53,773,017, forward strand.
GAATGAGGAACACATAGGTACCCTGAATACTTCGATGAATATTTTGAAACATAAACTCATTGCATTCATTTTTTAAAAGCCCAATTTTCACCCAAAATCCCTATACAGATACATTTCTCAGTTTCTTAATATATTCGCAGTCATCTAGAGCTTTATATTCGTTGTTTATAGCTTCAATGTGTTTGTGTTCATTAGAAAAAAATTTAAAACATATTGAAAGTTAGAGTTAACTTGACCATCCAATACTGCACTTTGTGAGAAATTTTGAAGTGCGTTTAAGAAAAAGTCATCGAAATTCAATCTTCTTCTAATTTCTTGCAGAAATGTTATAAGTAAAACATTTAGCATGATTTTTGAAGCTCTGTATATCTTTTTCACTGAACTTTTTCGAAGTGTATGAGATTGCACATTCGGTGTTGCAATATATCTCCATAACTGGTAGGTGATTTTCTAAAAGTTTATTTGAGTTTATTGGATTTTCATCAAAAGATTCCATTACCTTTAAATTTCTACGTAATTGTTTTAAAATAACTTTCATTCTTGGAAGCAAAATATGTACTCTTAGATCTTCGGATTGCATTTCCAAATTAACATCATTAATTATTTTTAAGAAATACACGATAAAATAGTGAAATATAACTTAACATTTAAGACCTTAAGACAAAGAAAAACAAAGAATGCAGAAAAGTCATCGAATTGACGTCCAGATGTTCACTATTTAAAATCAAATGAGCGCATTCAGCCCAAGTGGGGAAGGTTTTGATATTGGGTAATTGGGCTTTGTGTATAATATCAGTTATATATCAGTTTTCTACAAACAATTCAAAATTGTACTGAAAATGGCAAAGATGTACTTACGTACTAAGAAAATCAAATTGTACTGAATTCAGTACAATAGTAAGGCTTTTTCCAACAGTGCCTGGTAATAACTAACGCTATTTCAATAAAACATAACTGAAATATGGTGTTGATGGTTTTTTTAAGAAAACTGTCTTTGTGTTAACATAACATTTAATTAACTTTTACATGTATAAATTTGACCACATTCACACCATATCTAAATAGAATACTAAAAATAAGACCTATAATCAAAGCTTTCTAGACGGAAAGAAAGAATTTTGATATTTTTGTAGCTTTTACTATAATGTTCTTGTTTAAGCTATATTTGTATTCACACAAATTGAAGCCTATGCTGGGAAAACAATCTAAAACTAAATGATTTATCGTTGGCTATTATAAAATAGCTATGACTAAAAACATCTTTATCTAGCTAGCTTTAGCTTGTTTTTACTCACCAAAAATCAAGCTTTTACTTAAAAATCAAAATTTTAGCTTTAGTTTTTTTTTTGTATTCACAACGTCCAGTATTTACGCAAAAGTTCACACTTTCCGGGAATGTTTATGTGAAAAGCATAGCTTTTGTCGAATGGCAGACTTGGCAGTAGATTTACGTCAAGATTTGACACCATAATTAGTAAATTATTGTTTGAATTCGTGAATCAACGTTTTAGTTAATTTGTGAAGAAGATACCTACAATTAAGGCTTTTTTTATTAATAGTTGTGTAAGTTTTTTTCGAGAAAAATTGAAAAAGACAGTGTTTTTCAATCTTGAAAGTAATTCTATAAAGGAGTTTAATTGAAATAGAATTTAGGAACATCCATGATCAGAATTCTGATAAAAATTACTTAGGAAAAAAGAATAAAAAATTTTTATTAAATTTGGTACCCAGCAGTTTCTTAATATTATCTAGCAGATTTAAAATGAAAATTATTCTTATTACCAAAAATAACGGTACCCCCCATACAAATGTTTAAAAACCGGTATTGAAAATCTCATTTTTCTCAAAAACGGCTCTTACGATTTTCATTAAAATTCTTGTGTGAACTAATATCTGTACGATCTACTATCTAAATAGAAAAACAATTTTCTATTGTTTAAAAATGGTATCTCTAATAGAATAATAGAACCATTATTTGATTTTCGATTATCTAATTATCCGTTAAACTGATTTTAATGAATTTTTTTCCACAAAAGCTTCAAATATGGTCTAATAATGTTGCATACCAAAATTTTCAAAAAATAAATTACTGATTTTTAAAAAAAATGTTTAAAATTATTTTTTAAAAATTCCATATTTCGAAAATGGGTAGATGATATTTTTTTTAAATTAGTTTTTTAGCTCCGCATTAATAAAGGCTAAAAAATTGCATCCCATTTTTTTTTTAATTTTTTCAAAATTCTATATACATACATATACAAAATTATTTTTATTAGTTTAAAAAACCGCTCCAACGATTTTCAACTTTTTTTTCTCATTAATTAAGATTTCCTTAAGAAATCGGATAATGTACATCGCTTTCTTGTCAAAACAATTTCAGAGGTATATGTTTAATTACTTACTTTGTTTTTAGGTACTATTTTTCAGTCTAAACTGTAAGTTCCTTGCATATTTGCAACACGGTGCTATATTGTTCAAAAATTAATGTACCTACTCGCATAATGCAACCTTAATTAAACTTAACTACGTTTTAAGCAAGTGGTATACAATATAGACTCCCATAACTAATTTATTTCTTTTATAAGATAAAATATAATTTTTGAAATATTAAAACTTTAAAAACACAATGTGGTCGCACATAAGAGCAAGATCGTGCGACCCAGTCGTGCACATATTTTCAATATCGGACAGTTATACCTACGGTGACCATCCGTTCATTATAATAATGAACAGTTCAGTATTTGAAGACAATGTTCATTATGAATTATTTGTTGAACAAAAACACATAAATTTTCAGTATTTCAGAAGTTGTTCATTATTTTTGTCTGTATTTAGTACAAATTCCTAAACACAATTACATTAATATTAAAGCAAAATTCAATGGCAAATAAAATATAAAACAAAGATGCTAACGTATCCTAACCGCTTGAAAGAACGAACAAGACATCTAGTACAATTTTATTTTGTTAAATGCTCCTGCAGAAAGAGTTTTTTCTGGGTACAGTTCAATAAGACCCGCGGAAATAAAGCCCTTGGGTCATATTTCCAAAAAAAGGAAATAACACCTGCAGGCTGTTTTTCCTTACTGGAGTGGCAATAAGACCCACCACAAAAAAGCATTAAAACCCGCTATAGATTTTGCCTTTCTGAATTAGCATTAAGACCCACACTTAAGTACCTATTCATACTTTGCTTTAAAATATTTTTCAATTAATGATTTTAAAACGAAAATTTGTTTGACTTTGTCAATAGTTTCATAGATACCTTGAATGGCCCGCTTCGCGGGTTCGGAAAAATATCAAAATCCGTAAAAATGAAATATGTTAGGTAATATAGATTTCTTTTTTTTTTTTGTAAGTATTTTGTTTTAAAATTTAAGTTTTATGCAAACAAAGACTGAATTTCTGATTTCTGTACATTCTTTTTTAAGTAGATATTTTTTTAAATAAATGGAATTATTTAAAATTGAATTGAATTTTGTTGCCTTTTTCACATGTTCATTATTTGAAATTCTAAAATATGGTCACCGTAGTTATACCTACCTAAGCACAATCTGCTTACACCCATATTTTACTACAAGCGATTTCTTTTGTATATTGTACTGTTAATCAATGAGATTTTAAGATAATACAAAACTGGGATGGATACCTACATACATACTACATATAGCTACCAACATTTAAATTAAAGTTTTGTGTTACTTTATCTTTGGGATGTTAACCTATTTTAAAACACATTAAACTAGCACACAACTCAAGCTATGTAAGACTCAATCCGAATCCAAAATGCATCATTTATAGAAACAAATAAAACATTGAAAAACTTCAGAAGGTAAGCAAACATTTTCGTGACTTGAATATATTTTATGTTTGCTATGAGAACATATATATAATATATTTAATCGCTATTGGTAAAGACTAAAACTTACAAACAGCTTCCATATGTCTAAGAAAGATAACTCAACTTTTTTGTGTATTTTTTTTTTTTTTCAAAGTAGATATATGGACTGGTCTGTGGCTTAGGTTCTTGAGTTATACAAACAATTCTTTACAAACTTTATGTTTGAGTCTAAAAGAGAAAGAGGTGTTAGCTATAGGATGAAAAGGAAACCTGATGGCAAATAAAAACGAAAATGTTTTATTTCAGTATGGTGACTGTCAATAATTTTTGTTTAACTACCATCAGAGGAAATCAAATTGATGTAAGACATACACGAATTGAAGGAGAAAAATAGATTTTCAATTTTCATAAAAAAAGCTATTAGTATTCAAGTATGGTGCTTCAATATGATGCCGAAGCTAAAACTTTTCTCTGCAGTGTATTGGTCGCTATCCACAAAAAAACAATATATAATTGAAATTTTGATTAGGTAATAGGTACTATACCCTCAGGTGGGTTAAGAGGGAGGGGGTGGGGATATGAAATTCTAGCAGGAATTAATTTAAAGAAAATACGTAAAGTTTCACACAAATCTGAAGTTAAATTAAAAAGGAATTTCCCATAGGTGTATAATTTCAATTCAATGAGTGAGATAAAAAATCCTGCCTGCGCGGGTGTGTAAATTAATGCCAAACAAATGTATTTATTCAAAGATTATTGAAAGACTATATAGTTTGTATACTTTTAAATTTACAGTGAAGATTTTTTTTAATTAGAGAATTTTTTTTTGCTTAAAAAATATACACGACTTCTTAGTCTAAACTTGCTTTGTGGTTGAAGTGACTTAGAATTTTAAAGATTTTTTAAAGCATAAAAACATAATTTAATAAATGGTAAAGAAGCATGAAATTTGTTTCTTATTTTGCTGAAACTATTCAAAAGATTTGAATTCATAACAAAATTGAATTTATGAATTGAATTTATGAAAAAAAGGCTAAAAATCATTAGAACGATTTCATTAAAAATTATTTTTTATATACAAGTATTAAATTTCTTATACTTACTATAAAAAAATAATACGCTTTTTTTAACCCTTTACCGCATGTCCTCTTTTCTCTGACTTCAATAAAAAAAATGATCAAAACGCAAAAAGACCCTCTTCTGTGCATTTCTGAGAACGCTGTGCTTTTGCACACGTGCACCAAACAAGAAGGAAGATATTCGTGTTTGGTCAGTGTGTTACTTGTTGTCAATGAAAATGGAAGTGTGAAAAATTGTCTTATTTCAAATAATATTAACTTTTCTGTTAGGTGAGTTAACTGATCATAAAAATATATTTCAGACTGTGTGTCTAATTCTCTTTGAAATGAATACATTTTTAATAAAAAAAAAATTATTAACTTGCTCTTTTGAGAGGTAAAAGTGTACAAGCCATATTTGGCTTCGTATGCAGTAAGGAGTTGAAAATATACATATTTGGTTGAGTTTTTTATTTAAACGAAAAAAGAAGTCATTTTAAGCGTATTTAATTTTTTTCCTCTTTAAAGAATAATTCATGCGGCAAGGGTTAAGATAATTTTAGCATTTAAACCTATTTCAAAAACATAATTTCCCCGTTTGCAAGATATTAATTAAAACAAAAAAAATTTAATTTTTTTTTTTAAACCAAAAAATATTTTTGGTTTATTTTATTTTTTCCATTGCGGTATACATATACATACGTAGGTAGGTACTATTAAGTATATATGGCAAGTTATGGATACGTAAGAAGAATCGAACCCGAGATTTTGATCAAACACTTGACATTACGATGTTAGTGGAGTCTGTCTGTCTGTCTTTTTGGCTGTAGCCTAAACTGGTGGGTCGGTTTTCTTTATAATTGGTGCATAGCTTTTTTTGGGCACTCCGTCGACACATTTTTCTCATTTTTTATGACAAAAAATTACAGTAACTTCTCAACAAATTTTTTTTACCAAAGAAAGAAAATCTTATTTTTCCCAAAAAGATATGCCCCAACTCAAAACAAAAAGCAGTAATTTTTTTTAATAAAACGGCTAAAATTTTATAAAAAAAACTTCCGAAAAATGGCTATAAATTGTTCCTACCTTCCATAGAACCATTTTTGTGATTTTCGATTTTCTCAAAAACTGTTCAACTGATTTTGATCAATTTTTTTTATGAAGAACGTTTCAAAAAAATTTTAAAATATTGTATACCAAACCAACATTTTCAAACATTTTTTTTGTGAATTTTGAAAGAAGTTTCAAAAAAATTTTTTTTTTAGAATTTAAGAATTCGAAAACGACTTCGTCGATTTTTATTAAGCTTAGCAACCAGAAGTTTTTTTTGATATTATCTAGCAGATTTTAAATAAAAATTTTTCTTTTAACCAAAAACACCTCCCATACAAGTGTTCAAAAACCTCTTAGAAAAATCTCCGTTTTCTCAAAAACGACTCTTATGATTTTAATAAAAAAATTTTTGAGAGCTAATATCAGTACGATCTACCATTATATTGGAAAAAAATGTATATCTTCCGTTTAGTAACGGCATCTCTCATAGAGCCATTTTTATAGGTTTTCAAGTAGGGGAGGACCGGGCATTAAGGACCACCGGGGCACATAGGACTTACGTTTTAAAACGATAAATAAGCGACTTCGCCCAAAAGTTGAATACTTTAATAAAAGCGCCCATCTTGCTTCTCAGTTTGTTGTTGTCTATCGTGCTGACGAACGCTCTCCGGTTGAAAAAATTTAAATATTTTGTTTTTTGAAGTAAATTTATACAAAAAATATATAAAATTGGGCTTGTTTAGTATTTAAAGGCTTTGCCAATACGAATTTCAAGTTTTAATATCGAAAACAATCAATTGTTCAATTTTAGTTTTGTAAAAAAAATCTTGTTTAAACATGTCGGAAACACTTTTTAAAAAGCCATTTCTTAATGGGGGATTTCGTATTGTGCTCCCTATAGAATATGAACCTAATCAAATTTTTTGTAGATGGTACTGAACTACATAAAGAAATAGCCAGAGTCAATGGAAAATGCAATATCAGCTTTAAATTGAAAAGAAGTATCGCATCAATGGAGGAGCGACCATTTAGGTCCTGTGTACCCCGACGTGGGGCAAAGAAGCCCAAAAAGAACTTTTTATACACTTTTTTTTTAATCTGCTACACTTTCGATAGCAATGTGAAGCCTATTTGATGTTAACATCTTAAGGTATGTATGGAGAGCAAATTAGAGCCTTTTTGCCTTTTTTCTTTTTTCAATGTATTTCAATAAATCGGAAAACATTACGTGGTCCTCTGTACCCCGTCCTCCCCTATCTCATAACCCGTTGAATTGATTTTAATGAAATTGTTTACACAAAATCTTCTAATAAGCTGGAACAATTTTGAATACCAACATTTTCATAAAAATAAACTTTGGATTAAACAAAAAAAAAATATTAAAAAAATGGTATATATATTTTTTTCCACTCAAATTGGTTTATTGGTTTATTTTGTTTTTTTCCTCACTTTTTCACTCAAATAAGTCTGAAAATACTCTGCTATTACTCATAATATTCAAACTATGTCTATCACCTAAAGCAAACATTTTGTTTTTAAACAGAAAATTCTAAAACACCCTGCTTAGCTATTTTTTTGCAACTCAACAGCTTGATAGCCTTAGAAATTCCCTCTAAGATAAACAAAATTGCTACGATATCTTTATCCGTTAAGAGTTATGATTTAAGCAACCAAAAAAGACGAAACGGGCCCCTGTACGGCGCAATATGATTTTTGTAAACATCTTTTAATCACCAACAATTAAAAAAACGCCCCCTAATCACCAATTAAATAAAACTTTAAATTTCTATTAATTAAATAAAATATTAAAACCTCTCACAAAAGCCTTATCAGTTCAAAATAATGAACTATAGAGCCTTGTATTTTTCGAAAAATGTTTTTTTTTCTTAAAAACTTAACGATTTTCTTCCAGACTGAAATAAAGTAGGTACTTAAGGCAAAAATCTAAATGAAAATTAATTTCACATCCGTTACTATAGCAAAATAGTACCTACTTATCAAAGCTGTACCTGTATATAGAAATCGTTTCTACACTCCTATATGTATGTATGTATGTCTACATAGCAACCTATATCTAACCAGCAATCATCTCAAAGTTAATAAAATAAACAACAACAACAAAAATATTGCCCTTCTTTCGAAAGAGTCCATCCCTCTATAATAATGGTCCTTGAGTTTCGTCAAAATTTACTGCCGCAAAAGAAAATCTTGAGAAAAGGACATCCATCCCTAATGATTAATTCAACGAGACAGTGTTATCGCAGTGCCCGTCAGGATTTATCTCAAGAGATTTATTTCGTTGGGGATTTGTATAAGAGTGCTACATTTTTGGTGGACACACCAGGCGTTGGTTACGAGCAGAGTATAACATGCTTATGATTTCTGAATGCTTGGTCAATATTTATTGCTCATTAAATGTTCATTCACAATTCCATCATGTTAACTTACATGCATAATATGTCGACAGACAATACAAGGATGAACCATATATATTTATTTATTTATTTTTTTTTTTTTTTGCTCGGCAAAATTAATATCCTTTATTTCGCAATGTCATTCAAGATAATTGTGTCAAACTGTCACACTAATTACTGCGCTGCTGCTTGCCAAAGAAGAATTGCAATTTGTTAATTGAAATCCATCAGTTTTAATTTAAAGCGTTGTTTCCTTGCAGCCATTCCATATAGCGCTCAAATCTGAAGACACAAATAATTGCGCCATCCAAGTCGAGGAATGATATAAGTCCATGACGAAAGGACACTTTTTGGTTGCAATTAATGTGAACTCGTTTTGGAAAGAATTGTCAAGTGATTTTTGGAGGCGGTAATGAGTGAAGATAACAAGACTCAAAGGAATCCCTTCACTATTTTTTAATTGTTTTTTTTTTTTATTTTATTTGAAGAACCAGTCTTATGTCGTCCTTGTGGTAAAAATGGTTTGCTATTTTAATTTTTCTTTATAAGTAAAATATAAAAATATATAAGTATTTTATTTGACATCTTCCCATTTCGAAAGACAGTTTTTGATGTCCGTCTTTCTGTTTTAGACGAATTCACTTAAGTATTTTACTTCCTCAAGGAGTATTGTTGTTGTTGATTTCAGTTTTGTTTCTGACAAAGTATACTACTGTCGGATGCAACTTAATTATACAAAGAGAACAAAACTTTTGTAGATTGTTGTAGGTATACCTAGCTATACATAAATATAGTGAATTTGTTTGTTAACTTTTGAGGATAAAGTGAGTGAATTTGGGTCAAATAGTTTAATAGTTCTAGTGTATAGTGATTGCATTTAAATGTGGTGTGCAGAGTCATTTGTCTTTGAATTCATAGTATGTATATTATTTTCTATAGGTATAATAATAACCTTGAGGAATGATGTATTACTTATCTTGAATAATATGTAGAAGAAAGTTTATTAAAAAAAAACAAGGATTTAAAACAAAAGTTTTCAGAACTTTGGAATGCGAGTACAAGCGATTATGTCGGAGTTTAGGTGAAAGTTTTTTGTTTACAGAAACTTCATACCGACAGTTTAATTGGTATATACTTTACGAGAGACTGTAAGAGGGGTTATATTAAATATTGACTCCACAGTGAAGGAAAGTTTGGATTTCGATGGACTTCGTATGCTTAAGTGTTCTCTTAAATTTCGTAATCTTTTGGTTCAAAGTGGATATAAAATTTAAATATTTTCTGTAATTATAGTTATGTTTGATTTTAAAATTAAAAGTTGGATCTAGCGGATGTAGGTACATAGATGATGAATTTTAATTAGTATGTTCAGTAATTCATTCAATTATTCATGCTGTAGTGGTTATTATTAAATTATGGTTCTGGAAAAAATACCATCATATATACCTAGAAGAAATACCTCCCGTAGAATTAGTGTTGGATTTTCCTTTTTCTCGGAAATAGTAAAACTGATTTTGATTTAAATATTGGGTGATATGCATAAAAAATTAGTAAATGCTTTTACTGGAGAATTTTTAAAGTAGGTAGTTACTTTTTGGATATGCATAAAAATGCAGTTAATGCTTAAAATCAAGTATTTACTTTGAGCCATAGCACTTACTTTTTTCGGATGATTTTTTTCAGTAAAAACTTTATTCCGCATGCATAAAAAGTAGTAAGTACTTTATTTCTGTAGGAATTACTTCTGTGGCAATGGGTGATATGCATAAAACATAGTAAATGCTTTTACTGGAGAATTTTTAAAGTAGTTACTTTTTTGTTATGCATAAAAATGCAGTAAATGCTTAAAATTAAGTATTTACTTTGAGCCATAGCACTTACTTTTTTCGGATGAATTTTTTCAGTAAAAACATTATTCCGCATGCATAAAAAGTAGTAAGTATAACTTTATTTCTGTAGGAATTAATTAATTTTTTCAAAGTTGCAAAATAGCAACTTGAACATTTTAAAGTACATACTTTTTTTGCTTTAAACCATCAATTAAGTTGCTTTTGCAACCAAAAAATAATATTCTTAAATCATATTTTTGGTCGCTGTGTTTATTGAAATTGCGATCGCTGTTAATATTTACCAAATTATTTGCACACTTGATTGATAAGCCATTGCAATTAGGGACCTTGCATCAAAAGGGGGGCAAGTCCAAATTTACCTTTTTGTGGGAAGTAAAAAAAAACTTTGAAAAATAAATTATTTCACTAATGTTTTAAAATTTGCATATTTTCATATTTTTTTTAATAAAGTTTTAGGTTAAATAAACAATATTAGGAATTATTGCGATTTTTGAAATTTTGGATTTGCCCCTCATTTGCACCAAAATGTAATAAATTTGCTTCCAGATTTTGATTTATGAATATTAAAACACATCAAAATTAGTTATTTAGTATATTTCGAACTATCAATCAATACATGGATTATAGTTAAACAATAAATAAAAAAGAAAAACAGATCATTCAGTTGCCTTTTTCATACCAAACGCAAATATCGTGCTTATTTTTTAGTCGCAATTGCCTCGGTTATGCACCAAAAAATCGCTTTTTTTTGTTCAAATTTTGAGTGAAAAAGCTGTTAGACTAAAAATATAGACTTGCCCCCTTTCGATGCCAGGTTTTAATTAGACTACTTTTAGATCTTTTTAAAGAGCATATTCTTATATCTTGGAAATAACTTTTATCATTTAATTGTTTTTGTTATTGGTTATTTTTGAAACTGAAAAATAAAAGCATTATTCGCTAATGTAACAAATGGTTCATGATTTATGTATTTTAAATAATTAAAAAAAAAATATATATAGAATTTTTTCAGGGTTTTTTGGAAATACTGGTTTTCAGGTTTGATTTTGGGAAGGTATAAGCTAAACCAAAATAATGTTTCAGAAAAGTTAATAGATTTTTGCATACCAATAAAAGATTAAGCCATTTTATAAAATTTTTTATCAAATTATGAAGAACAACTGGATGCAAAAGATGTATGGTTTAGTAAACACAGCTTTTCATCATATACAGAGGAGCTTGGAATGTACGCATGTTGAAAAATTGAATCCTTTTTTTCCATTCGGAAAAAAGCAACTTCTGATCTAATTAAATATTGTACAAGTGTTAATCATTTAAAAATTATGTTTATTATCAATAAATTGAACAAAAACCAGTATTTACTTCAATTTCCGATGAATTCTTAGTATTTACTTGGATGAATTTAGTATATACTTATAGTATTTGCCAGCAAGTATGAACTTATTTTTATGCATACGAAATGAAGTAAATACTTTATTTCTAACCTTAGACTAAAAGTTATAGTTTTTACTTTAACCTTATACTTCTAGTAATTACTTCCGTTTTATGCATATCACCCATTATTGTGTATTAAAATTTTTCAAAAATAATTTTTTTGGATTTAAATAAATGTTTCAGATTTTTGTTTCAAAATTCAATTTTTCGAAAACGAATTTGACGATTTTTACTAAAATTAGGCACAAAGAAAAAACGAGTAACAGTAACAAATTTATACATTTAGCCATTATTTACAGTATATACCTATCATGGAAACATTTTTTTTATTGTCCATACTATCTCATTATCTGTTTAACCGATTTAAATGATATTTTCCAAAAAAAGATTTTTCCGAAATTGACACGACTGGGTCGCACGAACTTGCTTTTATGTGCGATCACACTGTGTTTTTAAAAGTTTAATATTTCAAAAACTATATTTTATCTTATAAAATAAATAAATTAGTTATGTGAGCCAATATTGTATACCACCTGCTTAAAACGTAGTCAAGTATTTAAGGTAGTATTATGCAAGTAGGTACATTTATTTATGATCAATATAGCACCGTGTTGCAAATATGCATATGGAACTTACAGTTTAGACTGAAAAATTGTAAAACAAATATGTAATTAACAGTGGCGGATCCACGGGGCGGGTCCGGACCAACCCCATGAGCATTTAAACAGATATTTTTATATTAATTTATTTATTTATTAAATATTTTTTTCTCTTCGACCTACTTGATTCCAGAAAGCTCATCTTTTTATAAAATTTCGACTAAAAATGTCTTCGAGTGTAATGAATAGGTATACCTAGGTACCTCCAAAACTTCAAATGCATCTTAGTGGAAAAAGGAGTATACCTACTTACATTAGATTGCGTAACAGTTTTATGTGAGAAACTTTATAGTTCAAGAGCCTAAGGTGTGTTAAATTTTGAAGACTTAATCAGTTTATCATACCTCTCCAAAGCAACGTATTAAAAAACTATGCAATATTGTAAGGATAAAAATAAGTTAGCACCGCCATTTTCGATTTTCGTAAAAAAAAAAACGGTTGTGCTGCGATGTGCCCAACTTATGCTGCCATGTGCCATACAAAAATCGTACTAAGCATATGGTTTTTAGAGACTAGCCATATTTTCAGCTTAGCGTGAAGTAAGCGACGCCATTTTCGATAAAAAAAAAAGAAATTGCTGTAGATATTGTGTTCAACTTCTGGTGCGATGTGCACAAATTTTCTAATTTTGAAGACGGAATTTTTTTCCAAAATTAAGTTTTTATAAAAGCTTAAAGTTGTGCTATGCTGTTTTGTGGTCAAAAAATAATACAACCAAAGAGATAAAAAATCACATATTTATACAACTTTTAGGACCGAACGCAATTAATGTTGCGAAGGAACTTAGCGTGAAATTAGCAGAGTTGTAAAAAATGCAGTCTTTTCGGTACTGCAGTTAATTGACTAGAAAGACTAATTTCCTTAAGTCTTTTAACTTACAAAAAGACTGTAACTGTAATTCGGGTAGTCGTAGTCAGTACTCATATTAGCACTGTGCAGTTAATGAAAGCAGTTAATTGACTAAAAGTTAATTAACTGCAGTGCTTTTTAACTGGTTTTAGTTTTTAGTTACTCGAAAGTCTTCAGTACTGTTTTGGTTTTAGTCAGTAAGTCTTTTAACTGCAGTTAATTGGGGGGCTGTGGGGGATCCTTAATGCTGCTAATATCAACCAAAATGCATTGTGAGCATTTTATTTACTTTTTGTAATTCTTTTATTACAAATCTGAAGTATTTTAGTCAAAAAACACTAAAAATAAGTTAAAAGACTTACAGTTAATTAACTGCAGTTAAAAGACTTACTGACTAAAACCAAAACAAGGCCAGTACTGAAGACTTTCGAGTGACTAAAACCTAAAACCAGTTAAAAAGTACTGCAGTTAATTAACTTTTAGTCAATTAACTGCTTTCATTAACTGCACAGTACTAATATTAGTATTGACTGCTGACTGTTTATTTTGCAGTTAAAGTACCCATGTACAGTATTAACTTGTATTCAATTGTTATGTTAATTAACTGCGACTTTACTAACTGCATTACCAAAGTACTGCAGTCTTTTACATCTCTGGAAATTAGCACCATCATTTTCAATTTTCAAAAAAAAATTGTGTTTTGCTCAACTTGTGCCTCCATATTGTGTCGAAAATATTTTTTTATAATTCGCAAATTTGGAAATTTTAGGGATGAATATTTTTTGCATAGTTACGAATTTCAAAACCATCAAAGTTGTGCTTTATTTTCCTCAAAAAATGATTCGCATATTTATAGATTTTAGGGCCGAAATAAATGTTGGGAAACGTGAAGTTAGTAGGTACCGCCATTTTCGATTTTCAAAAAAATATAAGGTTGCATTGTATTGTGCTCAACTTGTGCCTTAAATATTTTTTTTAATTTGCAAGAATTTGTTTTCAAAATTACGATCTTTTAAAAAGTTATACTTAAGCTCAGTTTTTGTTTTTTTTTATCGAAAATGGTGGTGTTAACTTCACACACATAAATAACGAAGCACAAGGCCCACGCAAGTTTTATTTATCTTTAAGTTTTCTATTTGTATAGTTGGACCCCCTCCCCATGACTAAATCTTGGATCCGCCACTGGTAATTAAACATAAATTGATTAAACAACCTAGCTGAAATTGTTTTGACGCCAATGCGAAGGACTTCATCCGATTTCTTATAAAGAAATCACAATTTATGAGAAAAAAAAATTGAAAATTGTTGGAGCGGTTTTAAAAAAAAAATTTAGTTTGTATATTTTGAAAAAATTTAAAAAAAAATGTTATGAATTTTTTTTAGCTTTTATTAGTGCGGAGTTAAAAAATTAATAAAATATAAATATTATCATACACCCGTTTTCGAAATATGGAATTTTCAAAAAATTATTTGGAAATATTTTTTAAAAATCAATAATTTATATTTTTGAAAATTCTGGTATACAATATTATTAGACCTTATTTGAAGCTTTTGTGCAAACAAATTCATTAAAATCAGTTTAACTGATAATGAGATAGTCGAAAATCAAAAAAATGGTTCTATGGGAGGTACCATTTTTAACCAGTTTGCGGGAATTTTTTTTTATAAAATGGCTGCCTACAAAAAATTACTGAATTTTTTTTGAAAAGTTTTGGCACGTTTTTGGGAAAAATAAGATTTTCGGGAGAAAATTGTAGGTCCCTCCATTCCTGCCGTAACATGCACACAGGAATGGTTGAGAGTTGTATGTCACTATAAGATCTGGTTCTACACGAGCTTTCGCGCAGCCCAATGTATTTATTTACATATTTATATAGGTACTTATTATTTACTTGAGTATAAAACTTATTCCTTCAAATCTTCTAAAAAATATTATTAAAATCATTTCAACATCTGCTTTAAAAATAATTAAAAGATTATATTATATCATATATGAAAACATTATAAGGTACGGTTAGCAATTATTTAAAATAATTTATTTTTGTTAATATTAGCATAAACATAATTCTAAGGTTAAAAACACTTGGTATATAGCATCACAAAAAAAACTACGCTTTTTCCTTAGAATAAACAATTTAATAAAATTCAAATTTCTTATCATATAAGTGTGGTATTAATATTTGAAGGAAAAAAAAAAGAAAATAGAAAAAGAAATACGAATATATTTCAACAAGCCTCTGGTGACACATGCCCTCTTATAATATGTCAAAAATCAAAAATACAATGTCAGTGGATGTTCAGCTGTACATTTCATATTATAAATCGCAATCTTATAATATGCATAATAAATATAAGAACCCTGCATTTAAATTAATATTTTTTTAAAATTAGATTCAAAAGTAATTGTAAGAACATATTGACAAAAATACAGGATCATGTTGTTATAAATAGAATGAGAAAAATAATCTAGAATGGACAAAATCCCGAAAAGAGAAAGAAATTATATAGAATGCAAAATTCTAGAATGACAAAAATCCAAAACGGACAAAAATGTCGATTTACATAATCCATAATTTTTAAAATAAAATCTAGAAAAGTATTATTATTTTTGAAACTAGCTCTTTTTAACTATATGGAGGTTGGAGCCTGGCGGTTAATATTTCGTTGTGTACCTATGTTTCAAGCTTACATTTTATTTTGTTAATATGCATTGTATCTGTCACATTGCACCACTAGGTATGCATTTGGTAAGCGAGCCACCTAAGGTACACTGTTGGTTAAGACAACTTTTGACATTAACCTGGCAGGCGACTGAACATACCCGAAGCGGAGCAACGGACTTACATGAGGGGGACAGAGGACCCAAAGAGGGAGTTAAAATCATTGAAACCTCCCAAGGAACTGTTGTTACATAGTACATTATATTTTTAAAATCATATGAGCATGATAGATCTCGAAAAACCATTCACTTTTGAGAAATTCAGCCTTATTGTGAGATTCGCCCAAACAACATTCCAGCCGGAAAATTTTATAACGGGTGATTTTTTAGCTGGTTTGGTTTTGGCAACACTGGTTTTGACAGCTGACGTGTGTTTAGTACCTTGTGTCACTGTCAAACAGCTTCAGTTTGGTTTGCAATTTAACCATGGATCGTCTTACAAATGAACAACGCTTGCAAATTATTGAATTTTACTATCAAAATTCGTGCTCGGTTAGAAATGTTCATCGCGCGCTGCTTCCATTTTATGGTCGGCATTCTCGACCTTCTGCGCAGTCTATTCGGAAGATTGTGACCAAATTTCGCACCAAATTTACTTTGTTGGACATTAAACCACCAACACGTTTACGTACTGTGCGTAGTGAAGAAAATATTGCGGCCGTATCAGCTAGTGTGACAGAAGACCGCGAAATGTCGATTCGGCGCCGTTCCCAGCAGTTAGGCCTTTGTTACAGCACTACGTGGAAAATTTTGCGGAAGGATTTGGGCGTAAAGCCTTTTAAGATACAGCTGGTGCAAGAACTAAAGCCAGCCGACCTACCACACCGCCGAATTTTTGGTGAATGGGCTCTTGGAAAGCTGGCCGAGGATCCGCTTTTTTATCGAAAAATTGTGTTCAGCGATGAGGCTCATTTTTGGTTGAATGGGTACGTAAATAAGCACAATTGCCGCATTTGGAGTGAAGATCAGCCAGAAGCATTGCAACAGCTACCAATGCATCCCGAAAAAGCCACTGTTTGGTGCGGTTTATGGGCCGGCGGCATTATTGGGCCATATTTCTTCAAAGATGATGTGAATCGCAGCGTTACTGTCAATGGTGAACGCTACCGAGCGATGATAACAAACTTTTTTTTGCCCAAAATGGAAGTTCTTGACTTGCATGATATGTGGTTTCAACAAGACGGTGCCACATGCCACACAGCACGCGAAACAATGGCGCAATTGCGAGGCGAGTTTGGTGAACAGTTAATTTCACGTTTCGGGCCGGTCAATTGGCCGCCTAGATCGTGCGATTTGACACCATTAGACTATTTTTTGTGGGGGTATGTCAAGGCTAATGTCTATAGGGACAAGCCCGCTTCGATTGACGCACTGGAAGCCAACATCCATGCATTCATTCGTGAGATACCGGCCGATATGTGTGAAAGAGTATGCCAAAATTGGACTCAGCGGATGGGCTACCTGAGACGCAGCCGCGGTCAACATTTGCATGAAATTATCTTTAAACATTAAATTGCAAGGTTCAAACTATCGATTCAAATAAATATTTCATTCACTTTTTCGAATTTTTTCGCTTATTGTGAGTTTCATCCGAAATTTTGTGTTAAAAAAATTCCCCTTATTGTGAAAATTCATTTCGAGCGGAATGTAATGTTATTGACAGCCTAATTGTTCACTTATTTTTAGTACGCGAACGAAATTTCGTTCGGGCGAAACTCACAATAGCTTTTGAAATTTCGAAGGAACAAAAAATTTTAAGCTGAAATATATTTTTAGGGGTGAAACTCAAAATAAGGCTAATTGTCTCAAAAGTGAATGGATTTTCTAGATTTTTGTCATTCTAGATTTTTACTTTCGATACTTTTGTTATTATAGATTATATGTGTTCGATATTTTGGTTTTCTAGATTTTTGTAATTCGAGAATTTGGCATTCGAGATAATGTCTTTCGAGATTTTGTCTTTCAACATTTTTTTTCTAGATATCGTGGTAGACCCGAAAAATACAGATGAAGGTAACATTTAGGCAGAATGTTCACTGTTCATCTCTTTTTCTTTGTACAACGAATTATTCAAAATAGAGTCGTATTCAATTTTCTTTTGTTATTGTTTACGTGTAAATTTTGCTGAGTAACTTACAATACACTTTCATTAATTATATTATTAATATTACAAAAAATCTTAAAATTAACAGACAAGACTTCTGTGTAAGTTATAGATATGCCTTGCTCGTTTTATAAATTGTGATAACAAATCACTTTCATAAAAAACAGTCACGTACAGTCCGTTACATTAATTGAATAGCTTCACTCTTTATCTTTCTTACATTCAATTGTTTTTGATATTTTTTTGATTTGTGCATACGAAAATTTATATTTATAGACAAGGTAAAAGAACGATCTCTGAGATTAAGACAATTTTTTAACAAATTTCTTAAAGTTAACTAAATTTTCTGTGCTTTTTTGTTTGCAGTCACTAAAACGATCATTTTTTTTGTAACATTTGAATAGCTTCAATTGATTTTATTCCACATTGTAAGCTATAAATTATAATTTGGCAGCGTAGGTCACGAAAAGTTATCAGGAAGTGATAAAACAGTTACGTTTTGTGAGTCTTTCAATTTGAAAGTTTAAATGGGCAGACAAAATTCAATAACGACTACAGAGATTGCCAAAACAGAGGCCTATGGGAATCAAGGACTCTATATAGCAGCTTAATTTAGCAAGATGTCGGAGGCCATGGAATGCTGAAGGTATAGGATCCATTCAAACAATTGGCAAAAAATGATCTTTTTAGGTGAAGAGAATTCAACTTAAATAGACCATATTGATATAAATACTACTTCTATGATTTAAGAAAAAGAAAATTTGTGTCTTGATCGCTATCATAGCAGTGAGGTATGGTACTGTTAATTTAGATTTTGTAGACTGTAAAATGACATTGAAATAATATAATACCTTATTGGAAACAGTCTTGCTTCAGTTTCAGTGTATTTTAAGACTGCCGATTCACACAGCTTTTATTAAAATGGTGCAAACCTTAAATAAACAGCAATTATCCTATAACCACCCTACTCTCATTAAAAATGTATGGAGTTGTCATACACGCAAGGGTTTTGGAAATGGAAGGATGTACACAAGAAAAGGAAAGTTCATCGTAGCTATCAAAGTGGCCAGTGCCAACATTTCATTAGGTTTTTAAGGAATCGTTTGCGATTGTTTAAGAAATCGAACATTGATTTTGCATGATTTCTTAAAAAAGATCGCTTTATTGAGGTAATTCAAAACAAGGAGGGCTCTAAAAATTTCTAATTTATTGTGTTAATCACAGAAAATAAATAAAAATTATTTTCTTTAAAAAATTTAGTCAATTATGGTTTATACATATTTTTTCTACTAAATAAATATTGTGAGGCTATTCTAATGTTACAGCAAATAATAAACATTTTTGTGACTGTTAACAAAACTAGTTGAGAAAATTGCTTTAGCTTTTATAAATTAGTCAAAACTTCTCTTAATACTAGTAACCATGTTCTACCTTGCTACTCAATATAAATGTTCCTATTTAACCTCAAAAAAGTACCAAGAATATTTAATTGTAAAATAAACTATGTGTGAGGCTATCCAAATGGTACGGACTGTATAAATGCATATGTATGTATATGAATAATTAAAATAAAAAGTAGTAGATACAGAAGAGCTAATTTACCTCTTGACATTCGATCCGAATTCAGAAACGTACCCATGCCTTATTTCTCAATTTCCTTTCAGTTTCTCTCTTTTTACTTGTCTTACTTATAGATCCAGGAAAGGGAAGCTCACTGGATTCATCGAGAACTGTATGAGGTGTGATTGATATCTCCATCCGGAGTTTAGTTTCCTGGAAATGAATTTTATATTGTTGAAAAGCAGATAAAAAATTAAGATGTTTTTTCGCTTCTTGCATTTTTCAAAAAAAAAAAAAAAACACATTTTTAAAGTCATTTTGTTGTGATTTCTGATTTCTTCTTAATTTTTCGAATATTATTTTCAAAATTTTGAGTTTAAAAATCATTAATACTTTCAAAAACTATATACGTACTAAAATATTGTTAATTTTCAGCTCTGTTTAAATTAACAGTTTACAGGTCCAAATGTATCAAACCTTTATCGCTGATGACCTCTCATAGAGTGAATACATTCAGCCCTATTCGTAATCGAAAATTTGCTACGAATCACGAAAAATGTATTGCAGAATCCATTCGTAGTGGAAAATCTATTAAGAATTTCGAAATTCGGGAAATTTGGTATCACAAATTCCGAGTGAAACGGAAATATGACGTCTTTTTCTACGACAACTGATTCTTGTCGTAGCCAAGTGGTAAACGATTGTTTTTCATTAAAAAATAGCTTTTTTTACAAATTCCAAAATTTGCAATGGTTGCAAACGCAAATTAATCAATTTTTATTTTGTTAAAAACTCTTAAACTCTTAAAATAATTGAATACCACGCCATTAAGAAACAATTAACAAAGTGGTATAAACAAAACTATGTTCCTTAAAAAAAACGAGGAATTAAAAGAACACATCACTTTTAAAAAAAGCCGGGCTGAAATTAGTTCCTCAGTACATTTGAAACCACTTTTTTTTATAACTTCCATTTATTTTCCTTGGGAAAATGCTTAAACATTGAATAAATAAACAAATATCAACAACACAACTTTTTTCACGATCTCAATCATTTGACAGCTGTAATAGTGCTCAGGAATTTGTTTTTGCGATATTTATTAAAACAAAGATCCTGATCCTGGAAAAAACCCAAGAACATCAAGTCGACAGCCACCACCTTTTCATCGATTTTAAGGCCGCATATGACAGCATCTACAGGGACGAACTATATAGAGCCATGTCTAGTTTTGGCATCCCTGCCAAACTCGTCCGTTTGTGCAGGATGACCATGGAGAATTCGCGCTGCTCGATTAAGGTTGGAAACAACTTAACCGAACATTTTGATGTCAAAAAAGGCTTTAGACAAGGCGATGCGCTGTCATGTGATTTCTTTAACATCGTCCTTGAAAGAATAGTGCAGAGCACTAGATCCACTATCTTTCAAAAGTCTGTCCAATTACTTGCATATGCTGATGACATTGACATAATCGGAAGAAATCAGAGCGATGTCAATGGGGGTTTTGTGAGTATTGAGACAGAGGCGGCAAAAATGGGTTTAGCGGTTAATGAGGGCAAAACAAAGTACATGCTGTCATCAAGAAAGGACCTACAACACCGACGTCTCGGTCAAAACGTCACCATCGACAGATGTATCTTTGAGGTAGTTAAGGACTTTGTCTACCTGGGCTCCGCTATGAATGCAGAAAACAACACCAGCGCTGAGATCAAACGAAGAATTACTCTTGCCAACCGCTGTTTCTTCGGGCTAAGAAAGCAATTGAGTGTCTCTATATAAGACCCTCATCATCCTAGTCCTGCTATACGGTGCAGAGAAGCATGGACTATGACAAAAGCGGATGAACGCAGCTTGGGTCGTTTCGAGAGAAAAGTTCTTCGCGTGATCTATGGTCCCGTATGCATAGAAGGTGAGTGGAGGAGAAGATGGAACGACGAGCTGTACGGGCTGTACAGCGACGTGGACTTAGTCAGGAGGATAAAAGTCCAACGCCTGAGATGGCTGGGTCACGTAGAGCGCATGGAAACCAATGCTCCGGCCCGGAAAGTCTTCGAATCCACGCCCACAGGACAGCGCAGTAGAGGAAGGCCGCGGATCAGGTGGCGCACACAAGTGGAAAGTGACCTCACCCAACTTGGAGTGCGCAACTGGAGACATCTAGCTAGGGACCGAGCTAGATGGAGAAGTTTGTTGGGTGAGGCCCAAGTTCACACAGGACTGCAGCGCCACCTTAAGTAAGTAAGTAAGTATTAAAACAAAGAGTCTAGCCGTACTTAACACAAATATTCAGCTTTTTTGTGTAAAATAAAAAGGGAAAAAAGATGAGACTTTTTAAAAAGTTTAAGGAATTTTTTCTTTTAAAAGCTCCAAGTATTGCTGTGACATAGGTCAGCTGATTTCGAAATTCAGAATTAATTCTTTTAATGAGGCTTTGCTTTTTTCGATTCCATTCGGATTTTGTGAATCCTTTTTTTCGTGGTTCGTAGTGGAATAATCCATTCGGGGATTTTCCACGATGGATTCTGTGATAGGCCTGATTATTCGATGAAAAAAAAAATACAAAAACGTTTCTTTTTGTTAAGAAATGTGATAAGGATTTTTTTTTGTATTTATTAAAATCATTTTTCGAAAATATATTTTATTAGATTCAAATTTGAAGACCCTGTGTATTGTGTTTCATTTAAGGCATATACATTATACCACATATACCTATCTAGATTTTCATTTTATTTCTACCAAAAATGGTTGAACTGTACCGGTGGTGGGTGGTGCAAGTATAGTTCTGAATCTGTATATAGGGAGCAGTGACTGATGTCCACGAATACCTACACTGTGCAACCCTCGAAACAATTAAAAAAAATTGGCGTTTGTTGATTTTTATTTCCGAAATAATAAAGTTTTTATTTTTTCTTTTTTTAGTCCAAGTTAAATTATTTTTGATAAATTGGTTGTTAGAAGTTTTTTGAGTTTTTAAAGATTTATTTGCTTTTTAAAAAAGTTTACATTTAAAGTTGAAATTGATTTTTTTAGCTAAAATCTATAGGTAGATTTTACATTGTAGGCCTGTTATACAGCCAATATGAAAGCAGTTATTTATCTCAGAAACGGCTGCAACAATTTTGATAAAAATTTGTGTGTGTACTGTTGTATAGGTATAGTCTGTATTTAAAAAAAAGAAAAGAATTTGATCAAAATCAGTTTCTGCCATTTTGTCAGGAATTCAAATGGCGTTCTGTATTTTGAGCTCAAAAGTGTTTAACGAATTGTTTGAGCAATTTAAACAAAGAGTTTCATGATTAAATGTAAATTGGATAATTATGCTACCAGTGATTTAAAATTTAAGAAGAACTATTCTGTTCAATCCTTCCTTATTTCAAATTAAAGGGTGATTGTCATCCCTTTCGACATCCCCTCATTTCAAAAAATACCACAACTCAAAATGCTCAACGCACTCATACCGAAAACACAAAAGATAAAATTAATTTCATTAAATTCTCTTTAGCAAACAATTTGCAGAGCAATTTTCTGCGACCGAGGTATAATAACAAAGTTCTTTTGAAAGGACAGACGAGACGAGATGAGATGGGAGGAGGAGTAGTGAATGGTGCGATGCGATGGCATCGACATCCTATCAACCGAGTGAAGGACGACGGGAAAGCGAAATATCGTGAATGTTTTTGAAAACTTAAAGCAAATCAGTTAACTGTTGCATGCTCTATGAAGGAGAATATATAGCATGCAGCGATGTGTTTAAACACTTGGGTTGATGCATGCCTGTGATGGAGTCATCATCATGTCCTTTGGCAGCCAAGGCGAGGCAATTCATTCTTCATACCGTCACTATACTGCCTCCGCAAACTAACTCTTAAGGGAATGCAATTCAAGAATTGACAGTGAGAGTTTGGTAAGCAAATTGCTGAGAGGCAGTCTACAAGTAGTATGCACAACGAAAACCATATAAACATGAATAATTAAATTTAATTCGGTATCTATGTAGCTATACATACAAAACTTTGCTCAATCCTTAAGGAAAAGAGACTTTTGCGGTTCACAATGAAAAAAAAAGGCAGTCGTTGGGGCGAATGCAAGATTTCAGACGTGCAAATTCGAATAATGTTCATAGTGCCGAAAAATGAACGACGTGACGCGGAAGTTTGAAGCCAACTTTATATAGGACACGTAAATTTCCCACAATAGGCTTTGAATTTAAATTATAAATATATGAACTTAACATTAAGTCACCTGACAACATATTTTTGTTCAATAAACAAAAAATCAAATACTTCAGTAAAAGTAAAAATCCAATAGAAAAGTTATTTTTTTTGTGATAAGTTTTAATGTCAAATATTTAAAGTAGATTACTATTGAAGCAACTCCAAATTATGAGAGAAATTTATTATTTAATGACTAAAATTTGGCGGTTAACAGGTCAAGTTTTCAAATAGCTTTAAATTTTGAGTAATAAAAAGAAAACTTGACAACTAAACCGCCAAATTTCATTAAATAATAAATTTCTCTCATAATTTGGAGTTGCTTCAATAGTAATCTACTTTAAATATTTGACATTATTAAAACTTTATAAAGTAAGAACTTGGCATACTTTTAGATCTCACTACTTTTCACGGCTGACTTGTTACATAAAGGTTTTTTTTATAGAATAACTTGGTTCTTTTTTTAACATTTATGTTTTTGTTCTGATCTCACTCATTTTTGCAAAGATTTTAATTTTTCCCCACTTCCAGCCCTACCACTCTACCGAATTTCATCATTCTACAGCAATCTGAAGTGTTCCATATAATTGATAACAATTTCGAGAAAGTGGGCGGATACCACACCCCTTGAATGAAAAATCTAAAATATGAATTTTTTTCTTTTTATGCACTTCAAGCCCTACCGTTCTACCAAACTTCATCATTCTACAGCAATCTGAAGTGCTCTATTTAATTGATTGCAATTCTGAGAAAGTAGACGGATACCACGCCCCCTAAATGGAAAACTTCAAATATTAAATTTTTTCTTTTGTATGCACTTGAAATCCTACCGCTCTACCAAATTTCATCATTCGACAGCAATCGGAAGTATTCCATATAATTGATAACAATTCTGGGAAAGTGGGTGGATACCACGCCCCCTGAATGAAAAACCTCAAATTATCGATTTTTTCCTTTGTATGCACTACCAGGCCTACCGCTCTGCGGTGTCGGGAAGTGCTCCATATAATTTTGATGATCTGTCAGTGAGTGAGTAAGTGAGTCAGTGAGTCAGTTACGGTTTTAGCGATTTTTGACGTCTTATATCTCGCGAACAACTAAAGCTAAGGAGTTGAAATTTGATGTGGTGCTTGTGCTTGGCTAGCGTACTAAATGTTCCGAATTTGAAGTTCCTGACTTTATTGGTACTGAAGTTAGAGGGGGTCGAAAATCGCCTGAGTTTGTTCCTGTAAAAAGAGTGTAGTGCCAGAACTTGGCTGGGCACTACCGTGCCCTTTGATCTGTTACACAAATAATAATAAGTGTTTTATTTTTGAGTACAGTAAACTCCCGTAAGTAAGAACATTGTACCTAATATGAAAACTGTTTTTTATTACATTTACAACGTTTACTTTAAGTGGATACAATTTTTTTTTTTCTCTACAGGTGGAAATCTTCAAAAGACACTTGGTAATATTCGGTACCAAGTAGTGTGGGAATTGTACCGCACTAAAACCACCGGCATATCAGGACCAATATATGAAAGATCGACAAAAGATTTTTATTTCTTAAATACAACATCACATTGGGGGAAGTTTAAAGTTTTAATACTTTTCCATCGCATTTAGACCATCAGCTCATGAGGCTTGATTCTTCTTAGTCTTTGAACATTGTCACGTACATTTAATACAGTCTCCATCTCGGAGTTAGATTATGTGATTATGTGATACAGCGTGTTTTCTAACCACTTCTGTAACCATTTCTATTTGTAGATCACGATGCAAGTCGCTATTTCTTATATACCAAGGGGCATTTATTATTCCACGGAGGACTTTGTTTTGGAATTTTTGGATGGTTTCAGCATTTGTTTTCTTTGTACAACCCCACAGTTGGATGCCATAAGTCCAAACGAGTTTTAGTACTTGGTTGTAAAGCATTATTTTATTCTGGATAGATAAGTCAATCTCACCCAGTAACCAATACATTTTTCTATATTTTAGGTTAAGTTCCTCTCTTTTCTTTTTAATGTGTTCTTTCCACTTTAGCTTGGCATCCAAAGTCATTTCAATGTATTTGGCAGTATATTGGCGTAAGGTACAGCTTTATTGTTAATAATAATTGGAACATTAATAATCTTTTTGTTGGTAAAGTTGATAAAGAGTTGATTTTGTTTCATTTAGTTTTATACGCCATTTTTGCGTCCAATCTCTTACTTTATCGGTTGCATTTTGCAATTTTTCTGTAGCCTTCACAACGGATTTATCAGGCACTAAAATAGCAGTATCATCTGCAAATGTGGCCATGATAGCATTATTGTCCACTGAAATACCCCTAGTATATAACAAATACAGTGTTGGTCCTAGGACACTTCCTTGTGGTACACCGGCTGTAATTTTATTAAGTTCCGGATACTCTTGCTCGTACCGTACTCTAAAGAATCGGTCGGTAACATAGGATTTCAGTATTTCGTAGAACTGCCTTGGGAGATCTCTATGCAGTTTGTACTCAAGTCCCAAATGCCAAACCTTGTCAAAGGCTTGAGCAACATCTAGAAATAGAGCGGAGCATACTTGTTTTTCTTCAAGTGCCTTTTCAACAACATCCGTAATTCAATGCACTTGGTCTATCGTCGAATGTTTGTTTCTGAATCTTCTGGTTACAATGAATACCACACTTAAATTGATAAAACAGGATAGTAAACATATTTTTTGTGAGAAATATCTTAAAACTGTTATATACACAAAGTGTTTTTCACAATAGCAAATGTGAACTGTCTTTTGTTTGGTTTTTAATTGCTCGCATTATCTCGATTTTGCTGTGCAATGTTCATATACATGTATAAGCAAAAAACCCTGAAAATTTTTAAAACTTCTTTAATTCTCATTTCAAATATCGATTTCTGTGATTTCGTCTTCAGATGGACATACCACTTAACCCATGAACTTTATGTCTGTTCCTGTTCTGTTATTTCACAATACCTATATAACACAAACTCTTGTACTATAATATCTATTTCAGTACCAAATAGCAAATAAAGTCAAGACATTAATTTAAGTCCAAACAGTTTCGAAGTGAAAACTTTTCCCATTCTTTTTTTTTTTTGGAAATAGCATCACAGTTTCAAAATAACAACAACAGAACTATAGAACAATACTTATATAGAAAATGGGAAAATTTTTTTCTTTTTTTTTCCGCGCTATGAAATGACACATCTCACTTTTGAATTGAGAGAAAGACAAGTCGAGTGTACTCATATATTACAAAAAGTTTATCCTTTGCTCGAATGCGGGAAAAAGTAATCAACCAAACTCATTGTCATCTGGTTCGGAGAAGAATTCTCACTTAAATGTTGTAAAATAATAATTACGCAAGTTAAGGATATACCATTATTGTATACGAATTTTTTCCGCACAACAAAAAAAGAAGAGACATATTGCAACATCATGTGCTATGTAACTCATGAGTTGAGAGTTGTTTCTTTCCACAGAGACAAGGAACAAGATAGAAAAACTCTTTATACGCGATATATAAGATTTTCAGTGATATTTCAAAGTTAATTACTTTGTATTAATTTTTTTTGTTTTAGGATAAAAATCTTCTTGACGTTACGTCCGTCATCTTATATAATAAGGGGGGTTAAACTTGATATATGAAGTGAAGTTGTAATAAAAATCAATCACGAATGACTTGACGTTTGAAATCCGGCACTTTCATTGTCTGCTTTACCGTGAAATGAGTTTAAGCTGTCAATGTGCTGCTTGAGTGGTATAGCAATACGAGTATATATATTGAAGATGGTGCGGTAGAATAATATTCTATGTGAAAATCCTAGACGGTCAAGGACTCAAGGCCATTTGGATGTATTGTCCTTTTATACCCACTGTCTTTTTTTTTTTCTCTCTCTCCTCTCATAACTTCTAGTAGATTACTGCAGAGGCGTACATTTTATGGGGCGTAGATAAATATCGCATCGGGGACCGAAAACCAAACAAAAAATTTCATCCTCCTCAATCAAGTGAGATTTTTTTTTCCTTTCCTTCACAAAATTGTCTATATACGTCGTCTGCAGCTGAAGGGAGTACGTTAATCAATTTTTATGACATTTTAAGCTGAAAAGGATGCGAGAAGTGTATAGGGCATCACAAAATAAAGATAAAAGCAGGCATACATAGAGACGCAACTCAATAAATTTTTAGAATTAGAAAAGTGCAGTTAAAAATGAGTTAAAAAATTTATTCACACAGTTAAAATAAATAAACGTTTTTTTAACAATCTAACCTGCCTAGATGTGGGTTTTATTTCCATGTTCCAACGTTTATACAGGGTGGCGCACGAATCGTGCTACAAAAATAAAACGTAATAACTTTTTTTCTGTGTGAGTAATCGGCTTATTTTTTTTTTATTTTGTAGGTTACTATTTAGATTTATAAAAATGGATGCTTGGGATACGGAGAAAAGAATTTGGATAGTGCAACGGTACCATGCTTTGCAGTCCGTCATTTCCGTCCAAAGGGAATTTAGGCGGGAGTTTGGCGGTAATCCCCCGAGTAGATGGACCATTATGAGGTTTGTAAACATGTTTGCCGAATCTGGAAGCACCGCACGAAGGCCGTACCATCGAGATGCCAATGTTCGGGTTCAGGATACAATCGCAGCAGTAGCATCTGCAATACAGGCCAATCCGAACGTTTCGACCCGAAACTTATCGGGGCAAATTGGAATTAGTAGACGGTCATTACAACGGATACTTCATGACGATTTAAACTTGTTTCCGTACAAAGTCCAAATTACTAGCAAGTTAAACCCTCAGGATTTGCCTGTTCGCCTGGAATTTTGCCAAAAAATGATATCAATGGCCGAAGAAGACAACACATTGATCAATTGTTTGTTTATGTCTGATGAGGCCCATTTTGATCTTAACGGCAATGTAAACAAGCAAAATTGCCGTATATGGAATGAGTCTAATCCAGAAATGCTCCATGAGACGGAACTGCACCCAGAACGAGTCACTGTGTGGTGCGCAGTTTCATCAAGGTGTATTGTCGGGCCGTACTTCTTTGAAGAAAACGGTGTAACCGTTACTGTCAATGGGGACCGTTATTTAAAGATGTTGAAGGAGTTTTTTTACCCAGAACTGCGCCGAAGACGTATACCATTCAACAGCGTTTGGTTTCAGCAAGATGGAGCAACTGCACATATAGCCAGACCAGTTATGGCGGAGCTAAACAAAAAATTCGCAAACAAATTAATTTCTAGGAACTCCACTCTTCGCTGGCCCCCAAGGTCACCTGACCTGACTGCACCAGACTTCTTTTTATGGGGTTATGTCAAGCAAGAGGTGTATAAAACGAAGCCCAGGAACTTAACTGAATTAAAGCAGTCCATAACGACAATAATTGAGGCGATCCCAACTTCAACTCTTCAGGCCGCAATGAATAATTTTTTGACCAGGTGCCGCATATGCGTGGGACAGCGTGGAGGTCATTTGCGGTCTATAATCTTTAAAAACAACTAACTATTTAAAATAAAATTTAATTTTCTAACCAATAAAAAAAAATAAATGAAATACATCGATTAAAAAAAAAGTTATTTGAATTTCTTATTGTACCACAATTGGTGCGCCACCCTGTACATAATATATGACAAGCAATTCTACCGTACACAATATGTAGGTACCTATACACGAAAAACTTATTTCCGAAGTAAAGGGATATGTAATTTTTATCTTGAGAAGTATCTGAGAATACAAGAATTGCCAAAAGTTCCATCTTATAAGGATGTATACATAGCTACTTTTTTCCACAGGTATCTTCCTACCTACTTTCAGACACAAAATTTAGCTCAACAAAATATTTATGTATTTTGAAAACTATTTAGAACTAAATATGTATATAAAAAGGTCACATACCTATAAACTCCATCTAAACTTTCATAATAATGTGTATTATTTAAAGTTTTTTCCTTATTTTTGTTTGTATCATAGGACTGGACGATTCGATTTCTTTTCAATAAGTTATTGTTACTTAGAAAATTGGGAAATTGATTTGAAAAGTTTTTTTTTTTTTTTACAAAAATGGGAGATAAAGTTTAAATTAAGTTTGTTTGAAATAGAAAAATAAACGAGGAGATGTAATTTCTTAAATTTTTTTTTTTTAGATGACATTATTGAATCGAAAAGTGAATATTGATTAGATTGAAATTTTAATAGGTAAGTATGTACATAATACTGGGAAAATAGAACATAAATATACAAACAAAATTATCCACTGAAGAAGCAACAGATTGCATAAAAATATACATTAGGTAAAATCGTGTGTTTTTTTAGTTTGATGGATAAAATATGTTAGTTTTTTTTTTCCAAAATTTTGAGATTAGTATCATATTAGTAGCGGAGCTCGATTGGAAAACGCACAGTAAATATATTGGACCACACAATGAGTTCATTTCTTAATTAAAACAATTTTTTTTGATGTGTAAACATCTTTACTGGCGGTAGGGTGAAAAGAAAACGTAACGTAACGTTGTAATCGTGATCGTGGTCGTGATCGTGATTCTGAGCTTCACGAAAATTGAGTGCGTTCAACAATATGTACGTTCAGTAACTAAACGCTGAGTATTTGAAATCGATAGGTCGAGTTCAGTTCGGGTTGAAATTTGGTTGGCTGCTTAGAGGTTATATTAAGCCCCTATTACACGATGATTCTTTGCGTCTCTCTCTATTCAAACATAATGAGTGTGAAAGAGAAAAAAGATAAGATGGAAGACCAGTTGCCCTGTGAGTCGTGGGCCAAGTTTTACGAGACTCTTTTTGACGCTTCTTTAGCATTATCCGTATTTTGTATTCTTTGCATTACTTTTTTTCAATTACATGACTGCTTTGAGACCAGAGCGGTTTTTTTACTTTGTTTTCCTTTCAGTTCCAGAGATTTTTGATGTGTAAACATCTATACTGGGGGTAGGGTGAAAAAAACGTAACGTATCTTGTAGTCCTGATTCTTATCTTGTAGTCGTGGTCGTGATTTTGATTTTGAGCCAGAGATTAGTCTGCTATTACACGATGCATCTAGACGCATGCGACTTTTCGAACTACGTAAGTGCAAAAGAGAAAAAAAAATCGAAAAGATGAGACGGAAAAAAGTGACCGGTGTCGCGTGGGTAAAATTTTCAGTGCAACTATTTGACGTTTCTCTTTTCTCTTGTCCGTTTTTTACTATTCTGCTTCATATGGTTTTGTTGTTCAAAGAGTAAATTTCGATGCAACGCACTGTTATTGATAGCCTTATAGGCTTTCCAGAAATGAGAAATTCATTTTTAAAAACAACATAAATAAAATAAATTATTGCTTTCCTTGACTGATGTTCATTTAAAGGCACACAAACCGTTCTTTATTCAATATATCAAATAATGAAAACAAAAATAAAAACAGAAAAAGTTTTTTTATTGCTTGAGCACAGCCCATCACGAAAATGAAAAATAAAGAGAACTGTCAAATTAGATTAATGACTTTGGTTTCAACGTGAAATAGAGCTTGAAACAGCGGACAAAATAACAAAGAAGAATTTGAAGAAGGCGCATACAACTGGATTCTTCGTGTAATAGCAGACTTATGAATTATCCATAATCTCCGTTCTGTGCTTCACGAAAATTGAGTGCGTTCAACGCTATGTACGCTCAGTAACTAAACGCTGAGTGTTTATATACGAAATCAAAAAGTCGAGTTCAGTTTGGGTTGAAATGTGGTTGGTTGCTTAGACCATGGACTGCGCTTTCATCATGGCTGCAGGGTTTCAACATAGAAGGCCGCCTTTTTTGGCAAATTAGACGAAATGAGGTCATTGACTGGAAAATATTTTTAAATATAATTTTAATGATTGGCTAAGAGCCCACTGCTGTTTGTGGGTGTGAGTGATCGCAAAAATTCACTGGTATGTTTAGATAGATCTTAACTTTTTATAAGCGTGCTTGGGGACTTTGTCGGTAAACTAAAAAACGCATTTTCCATGCATCATTACCGATTTTCAAATTTGCTTATGAAAAGTTAAGATCAATATAAAAATACCAGTAAATTTTTGCTATCATCCACACCCTAAATTTGATGTAGGCTCTCGGTATATGAGGCATTCGGACGAATGTTGATGTTCACACATCTTAACCGTGAGTCCCGTCACTCACACTTTTTTTAATATTGGTATGATATTATTATCGAAAGTGCGAAAATCGGTTTTCTATACCAAAACCAATATAGAGTTTTTTTTTTTTAATCTATAAATAAAAAAATTTTAAAATTTTTAAAATCGAGATTAAAACGTTTGGAAGTACGACTGGGTCGCACGAACCTGCTCTTATGTGCGATCACACTGGGTTTTTAAAGTTTTAATATTTCAAAAACTATATTTATCTAATAAAACAAATTACGGGAGTTACGGGAGCCTATATTGTATACCACCTCCTTAAAACGTAGAAAAGTTTATGAACAATATAGCATAGTGTTGCAAATATGCATGGAACTTACAGTTTAGACTGAAAAATTGTAAAACAAATATTTAGTTAACAAAAATTAATTAAACAACCTCTGAAATTGTTTTGACACCAATGTGATGTTCATCATCCGATTTCTTAAGGAAATCTCAATTTATGAGAAAAAAATTTAACATTGTTGAAGCGGTTTTTTTAAAAAATAATTTTTTCTATATAAAATTTTAAAAAAATTAAAAGAGAAAAATGGTACACAATTTTTTAGCCTATATGAATGCGGAATTAAAAAATTAATAAAAAAAAAATATCATCTATGTACTCATTTTCGAAATATGGAATTTTGAATTTTTTTTTTTATTCTTTTGAAAAATTTGGTATGCAATATTATTAGAAATAATTTGAAGCTTATGTGCAAAAAAAAATCATTGTAATCAGTTTAACTGATAATGAGATAGTCGAAAATCAAAAAATGGTTCTATGAGAGATACCATTTTTAAACGATAGATAATTTTTTTCCAATAATATGGTAGATCGTACAGATATAAGTTCAAACAAAAATTTTAATCAAAATCGTAGGAGCCGTTTTTGAGAAAAATCAGATTTTCAATGCCGGTTTTTAGACATTTGTATGAGAGGTACGGTTATTTTTGGTTATAAGAATAATTTTCATTTAAAATCTGCTAGATACTTAATGTTTAAAAACTGCTGGGTGCCAAGATTAATAACAATTGACCGAGTCGTTTTCGAATTATTAAGTTCTCAAAAAAAAAAAATTTTAACTTGTTTTAAAAATCCAAAAAAAAATTTTTGAAAATTTTGATATACAAAACTTTTAAAACTTTTTCAAAGATTCTTCATACAAAAATTAATCAATATCATGTTGAACTGGTTTTGAGAAAATCGAAAATTAAAAAAATGGTTTTATGGGAAAGTAGCATTTTTAACCATTTTTCGGAAATTCTGTTTTTATAAAATGGGTGCCTTTTTGTAAAAAAAAAAATTACCGATTTTTTTTTAAGCTGTGGGCACGTTTTTGAGAAAGATAAGATTTTCATTTTTTGGTAAAAAAATTTGTATGGCAGGTACCGTTATTTTTGGTTTAAAGAAAAATGAAAAAAACATGTAGGGGGAATGTCCTAAAAACGCTAGGCATCAATTTTGAATAAAATCGACGGACCCGTTTAGGCTGCAGCCGAAAGGACACACAGACAGACGGACAGAATTGCGAGACCCACTTTTTTCTTCTTCACTTTCATCGTAATGTAAACTTTGATCAAAAACCCTAGTCCCAATCCCTAGTTCCTATTAATAGATAATAACTAACATAATTTCCACAACACTATTTAAGTCCAGGGTAACAAAAGCGCACGATTGTGAGATGTTGCGAGTAAAACAGGGAACGTAGCGTACCGAACGTAGATCGTAGCGTACCATATTATGTAATGTAGATCTGTCTCACTCTAATTCACGGCAGACAGTGTCTGATTCTAGTTCCCCTGTTTATGTTACGTACACCTTGATAAAATGGATTTTTTAGTACAAAAAAGCATTATTCTCGTAAAAGTGATTGAAGTGAACTGAGGTCCGTTTTTTTCAAATAAAAAATAAAAATATTTTTTGCGAATGAATAAGTAGCAAGTGTTGTACCATTTTGCAATCTTAATGAAATGCGCCAATTTAAAAAAAAAAACTTGCCAAGGTTGTGTAGTACATTTTTTTAAATATGAAGTCTCAAAGTTGGCTTACAAAAATTTTCAGTCAAACTTTATTTTTCTTACGAAACTTACATTATTTATTTTTAAATTTGTGATTGCAATCAATGGCATGGTTATTTAGGATTACGTACAAAAAATAAACACGTCAAGATTTGGAAATTTCTGACCACAGTATCTACAACTGTGGTCTAGGGTATCGATTTTCACTATTTTTCTAAATATTGCTATTATTACTTAACCAAGCGAGATGGATTTTTTTCCTTATTTTTTCCAGAACAGGTACAACCTACCCAATCACCCGTTACGCGCTTGACTTGAGTTTCGGGACACCCTGTACATCGCAAGTAAAAAATAAAATACAGACGTTGCGTTGGAGAAAAAAAAATCTCCTAATATCAGGAAGATGTATTCTAGAATCAAATTTTATAGTTTCCAGAACCAAATACGAAATTAATAGACCCGCGTATTTGCAAAATGTTCGATTTAAATTTAATATTTTTTCTTTAGTTATATTGGCTAGGTGAATTTTTCAACTATTTTATAGCCATAAAACAATAATAAAGCCCTAAAAACAGCCCAATTAGAAAATAATCACCAGGAAACAGAATTTTGGCATAATATACCCTCCTCATAGGTGTTTTTAAGAAACTGTTCTCATCAATATGAGCGCCGCTAACAATTTTACGGGGGGTTGAAGACCCTCAAAAATGATTTTCAAGAATAACTCCCAAATGGTAAGTTGTACAGAAAAAAAGCTAAGGACATTTGTAGCTTACAAAATTTCCTACAAAAAACATTATTAATAGATATAATTTTTTTCATTAAAATAACCTTTTTAGAGATAAATCAATCGGAAGAGTTAAGGGTTTTACTTTTCTATATCGCCACTGAGCTCTCTCATAGTTCTGAAGAGGAAGTTCTTCTGCGCTGCATGGCATAATCACTACTTAAAATATTGCTATCTGTCCTATATTCTACATCAGAACAGCATTTTTCCAGCCTGTCCAAAAAAAAAAGGCGAATCTTCTTGCTAAATTTTGGAGTCTCTTATCGAAAAATCTTGCAATTTCGGTATTGATGAATTTCTTCTTAGTTTGATTAGAAATTACTTTTTGAACCGCTCAATACAAAGAGCGAGGACGGTTTCAAATCTGAAATTCCTATAAAATGAATGATGGTATGCCTCAGGGCTCCTTTTTATCTGCGACTCTCTTTCTTCTATTATAAAATGATCTTTTTTTTTTGTGAAACTTCTTATCCAATAAACTGTTTGCAGATGACAATACCTTCAGGTTTTCATATCTCGATGGCCCCGTTCAAAACCATACTAAGTGCACATAGTATAGTTTTGAGTTATCGATAAACTATTGAATAAAGAATCGATATATTATTTGAATATTTTTTCTTGCGAATCTAACAAGGATGCCTTGAAAACAGAGGTCAAATAGGGCTCAGTATAATGCCTTATTTCTTCAATTATCCCAAACAAAATCAACTTTAAAAGTCTCTCCTGAAAAATAAATTAATACACTTAGTATTGTTTTGCACGGGGCCATCGATCTGCTCTTCAGATGTGGAATTTCAACAAAATCGTGATAAGATCGTTAAATTCTGACATTAAAGCATTTTTTCATGGTAGGAATTTAATGCTTCAAAAACTCAATAATTTCCTCTGTTGTTATCTATGTATATGAGAAGCTCTTGCATTGAGAAAACTGAACAACTTTTAATTTTCGGTATGTATACCTATTACCTTCTGAGAAATAATCACAATCCTCGTGTGTGGGTATTATCAGAGGAATTGTTATGACAAAAGATACACTTGAATGATTTAGAAATTCCTCGCAAAAGTCAGTACCCGTGAAAAAAAACAATGATAATGTTAGGTTTAATTAAAACCTCGATTTTCGATTGTGAATACCCGCTTCTGTACATTTTAATTCAATGAAAAGTAACCACAGCATGTATACTTAAGTTTTTTCATTGTTTGTGTTTCACTTAAAGCAAACATTCAAAAACAAGTTGCTTAACTCAACTAGAGACTTTTTCAAATTCATACAAAAAATATTCTAATTAATTTTTATCAAAACATGATAACAATTTCGTTTAAATTTTTCTTTTTCAATTCACCATTAATCCTTATCGGAATTTCATAAAGGATACAATTTGTAATTAACTTTCTCAGCTGGTTTTATATTATGCCTTATCCTTTTGTAGAAAGTTTATTTTTATGAAATATATGTGGGCTTCAGACTATTGTGGCTCTTTGGTTTTGTAAATCTGTTTCAGAAAAGACCCACAGTGATGTCATTATCATCATCAGTTGATGGATATAGGGAATCACTGAGAAAAAGGATTTGTATACGTAAATATACAGGGTGTCCCGAAATCACTGCCTCAAAAGAAAACCATGAGTTCTTGATGTCATTTCAAGTCGAAAAACTTAAGAGGTAATTTTATCGTTTTCGCTTCGTTTTCGACTTAAAACTTTTTTATGATTTTTATTCTTTTTTCTTTGACTGGCTCTAACTTTGCCAAACTACAACCGATTTTTGATTTTTTTTATTCAAACAAGCACATTTAGGAATTTGTATTTACCATACAAATTTTTTCAGAGTGGATAACGGTTTTCCCGAAATTTATTATCAAGCATTTGTAGGTTGTGTTTTGACTTCGATATTATTTTTTTCACAAAAACACGTTAGATGTTGATTTCTAACTGTTCTTGTTTAAATAAAATAATTTCAAAAATCGGTTGAAGTTTGGCAAAGTTAGAGCAAGTCAAAGGAAAAAAGAAAACAAATCATAAAAAATTCGTAAACAACGAGAAAACGAAGAAATTACCTCTAACGTTTTTCGACTCGACCTCAAGAACTCATGGTTTTCTTTTGAGGTGGTGATTTCGGGACACCCTGTATATTAAACAAAATAAAATCACATAAACCATTTGAGGAAATGTATATATTCCTTTATTTTGCTTATAATAACAATTAATTTCCTTTAGTAAATTGGAACAACTTCAAATCAGGAAGTTGGTATATAGATCTTGGATTATATCTATGGCTATATGAGTATATGATGGTTTATTGTGTTTTATCCTACCGTAAATGGCGATAATTACTAAAAGCAAGGATCCTTTTTTTTTTGTTTAATAATACCAGGAATTGGTTTCATTAATTACGAGTTGAATATTGGCTTTCATGGACTGAATGATTATGGTTTATCTATCGGCAAATAATACTAAACACCCCCCTTCATTTTGTTTAATTTAAAGTTTCACCCTCAGTAAATCAAAGAGTTCACAATGGAATGTTTGGCACACAAGGCCGCACGACACTCAATAACGTCAATATTTTTGGATAAATTATAGCATTGATTGCTCCCTGTTGCGCTATATTGAGTTTGACGCAATCTCCGGGCTTTAAGTCACCAATACATTCAGTTGTGGTGTTTCCAGTTTGGCGGACCTATTTAGTATTTTAGTATTTAGTATTTATTTATTCATGGAAAAGCTTACACTGTAAGATACAATATCTTATAAAATAGTGAAGCTATACTAATATTTTTAATCAATATTTTTAATCAAAGCTATAACTAACGCCTAAACTGTAGGTACACAAAAGCCCAATAGATTGAAAAAGTGCAAAAGTGCAACAGATTAGTCTTTAAACTTCAAAATGAATGATAATTGATTATATGAAATATAAATGTCAAAGAAAAATGAAAATCAAAAGCATGAAGACGAAAGGCTTTTTATGATAATTCTGAAATTTTTTGTTGTTACATTTGTTGATGCATTTGAGGCATCCGAATCCGCATCAACATCCATCACTCAACTGAACCACTTTTCGTAAAATAATTCTGAAAAAAAATAGAAGTTCTTTTAAGAACAAAAAAAAATGAAATTATATATGACACCTCTCGAAGTAATTTTATGCACACGAATGATTTTAAAATGCTCGAAAATTCTGACAGTTATAAATCGATTTACGGCTGCGGCAGCGATGGGTGTTGGCACTTAAATTAGGTTCCTGTTGATTTAATATTTGATTGATTGATTTTTATTGAAGTATTTATATTATATTCGATAACTCTCTTAATTTTTTTAATAACTGAATTTCATATTAAATAGGCATATTATGTATATGTACTTACATTTATAATATAGAATAAAAAGAAATATGCGATTACATTTTAAGTCAGATTGGATTAGATAAGCTTCATTATTTATGTTCATTAGAGACATAAACAAACTGGGATCTGGTTACCTCAAAAACTCAAAAAAAAATCCTTCCAATGGATTAATCATTCAAATTAGAATGCCAATTTTTCAACTACTTTATAAAAAAAAAGTTGTGAAAAACTACTTTTTGATTAAATAAAAAAAAGGTTTATATAATATTGAAAATATAGAATCTTAAACCTCACTTTGCAACTTTGTAAAAAAATAATAATTTTCTGCAAAGTAAAAGTGCAAAGTGTTTCAAAAAAATTGCAAAGTGCAAAGACTTTTCACTTTTAAATTTTTCAGACTATTTTTGAAAAGTGAAAAGTAAAAGTGTTTCACCAATTTTTAATAAAAGATTTGCATTTGATACGTATTTTGCAAAGTTGCAAAGTAAAACTTAGATTGTATCAATTAAGATCAAATTAAAGGACTATTCACATGAAAGCGACCAACGACCGAAGAATAAAAGAACAAGAACAAATGCGGTTTAAAACATTTAATAAGCCTAAATTCTTCACAAAAACTAGTTAAAATGGTAGAAAACTTAGGTATTTAAATTAATGTTAAGATACTAACATTTGCGTTTTAATTACTAATACAAGAGACATTTTGAGGATAATACGTTGGTTGTCACGAACAGATTGCAATTCGTGATGACTATATGGAGATTTTATAAATGCAAAAATGAATGTTACAGCAGGACGAAAAACTAAGCGCGTCTATTCGTTAACTTGTTATCTTACCAACCCATTTTTATTCCTTTGTCTTCAACGGGTTGGCATGTTACACTATGACGATCACACGACTTGACCACAACCATTTTTCGCGTTGACGATCACAAAACATAAAAATATTAAATTGGTCAAGCTATGAGCTCTCAAATTCCGCTGCTTATACTATGTTGATAAATAGATCACAACAAAAAACATAAATGTTAAAAAAACAGCCAAGTTCTTCTATATAAAAAAAAAGATATAGTTTTTTGCCTATCTGTCAAGCCATCAACTGTCAAATTCCATAAAAGGAAGGCTACGATGTCGATGGATTAAAAAATTTCTAAAGAAACCAGACATTTTTGAAATTGAGATGAAGGCTTGGTTGACCCAAAAAAAATTCTGTTGTGTCAACGGTGAGATATACGGTCAACGCGCTCTGACGAGCATTCTGTCAATGTTTTCTAAATGCGTTGACAGGGTGATTACATTGTCAGAGAAAATAATCAACGCGTTGACCCAAAAATTCATGTTCTTTGGTAGACACGTCAAAATTTTGAAAAAAAAAAATAGCTTAATAGCCATTGTCTTGTTAACTATTATTTTCTTCTTCATTTTCAAAATG
Organism: Epistrophe grossulariae; assembly: GCA_929447395.1. NCBI lineage: Eukaryota > Metazoa > Arthropoda > Insecta > Diptera > Syrphidae > Epistrophe > Epistrophe grossulariae. Next base: position 53,812,500 of record OV839568.1, read on the forward strand.
GTAATTTTTTTTGTTTATGTGTGTTTTATTCGTTGCTGCATAGCCAGCGCAGCAAAATTTCCCTTGGTAAACAAAAACAATCTGATTGCTGGCGAAAAACAAATCAGTAAAAAAAAAAGATGGCTGTGCTGGCAATAGAACTTTGAATTATTGAAATGAACGTACAGAGTGAATAATCGTTTTATTCAGACTTCTGCTGAGCTGGCTATGCAGCAATGAATAAAACATATCTTATTATCGACAACTTTTCTAAACAAACTCTTAATTGCAAATGAAAATTTCTCTTTGAATATAATATTACTGAAAAAGTTTTTCAAAATTCTTAATATAATTTGCAAAGTTTATTTATTTGGTGAAACAAAAAGAAAAAATACTTTCAAATTAACAAAACTTTTCACTTTGCAGAAAGAGCTTTGCACTTTGCAAATTTGTGTTTGGTGAAACGTAATTTGCAAAGAGGAAAACTTTTCAATTCAATAATTTCGTCTTTGCAAATTTGCGTTTGGTGAAACGCAAATTTGCAAAGTAAAATTGCAAAGTTACAAAGTGAAAAGTGTTTGGTGAAATAGGTCCTTGGTTTCAAAGAAGCCATAATCGATCAGTAAAAATAGACCATTTCCTTAGACAAATTCGTATATAGAGCTAAAAATAAGTACAGATATTTGAGTCATCATTGAAAATTAATTGTTAAAAGTCCCCATGAATTCAACATCTTTCATAATTAACATAATTTCTTCTGAGGGTGTGTTTCACAATGTCCAATTAAGCTATACATGGAACTTTTTTGACACTTAACAACCTCATTTACGTTTCACAATCTCTAAAAACGTCTAATTGGATAAAGATGAAGTGCCGATTAGCAAATTAAACTGACACTTAAAACATTCAAATCTGTCTTCACTGATCACACATATTTCGATCAACACACTTACTTGTTTTTATCCAGAGCTCTTGGAATCAATCCTCTCGACACTTTTAAGACGTACAATAAGACGACCGACACTGCAAATTTAACTATTTGATTTGATAAATAATTTTTCTTTAATATTTGACATCAGTCGAATTTAATTTGTCGGAAAACTGAAATAACGAAAGAATAGCTGATTGATCATTGTGAAACGCAAAGTGGTTTAATGGGAAGAATTAATTTTAGAATAAATTAAATGTCGGGTAACTAACTAGAAACAGACATTGTGAAACAGACCCTAATTGTCGAAAATATCAATTTTTCTCATAAATATGTAACTCTTAAAAGGTGGAAACAATCAAAAAGAAGTTTATGTCAAGCTATTAGGTTATGTGATTCTTCAGCTCAATTGGCATTTTTTTTTTTTAAACAAAATATCTCCTAATCAATAGGTTGTGTATACCTCCCATGACCCGTAGAACCATTTTTTTTTGATTTTCGATTTTTTTTTAAATTGGTGGCTCACATCACCAAAACGCAGAATAACTTATTCAGGAAATATTTCTTGCAATAAATCAAAAATAGGTCATGGGTCAATTAATTTTAATATCGGTACAACAGGGCGTATGTGGAATTAAAATTCATATATTAAAATATGACCAAATTCTTGGATAAATGTGGAATAATGCAATTACTTACTTATTTTGCTTGTTAGTTATAGTACTGTTGTGTTCCTACTAGAGTAAGATCGATATTATATAGCAGGTCAATTTAACCATTAATACAAAAATTCTACAGTTTATATTTAAAATATGTAAATACTGAAGAAACTTATTTTTGGATTCACAGGTCGATTTTTTGTCAAAACAATATTACAACTCCGAAACAGCGTTTCCATTGTTGCACAATAGTGATTTTTTCGATACGATTTAATATGACGCGGGAATAGAATTCCTATTATTTTACTAAAAATAAAGTGAATTTTGACGAAATTTTATGAACATTCATCCAAATGACTTAAGAATTGGCATAAAATACTATTTTTGACAATAAGTGATCAAATTAAGTTTTTTTTTTTTTTTTATTACACCTCGAATTATAGTTGGAAGAATTCGCATTTTTTTTCATATGGCATGAAAATGGCACTGCTTTTCAGAAAATATTTCACGTTAATTTATTTTTGAGTAGCAACGATGTTCTGAAATATAAACTGATCCAATTTTACAGGAGACTGTCATATTACGACGAAAAACATAAATTTGAAGTAAGGTCAATTATTTTTGAGTTTTGAAAGTAAAGCTAAATAAAACACACGCAGCGTTAAATTTTTGATAAAAATTTTATTTCATTATAAAGTTTGGACTTTTCCTTTAATTGTGGAAAACAAATTCATTCAGGAAGATTCGCAGTATGCGATTTTTTTGAGGTAATTTTTAACCACTTTTTCGCACATTTTGGGCGGGATTATAGCCCTTGGCGGCTATTCTTATTTTCCAATTTCCATCCAGAGTGAAAACGACTGCCTTTTATTTAATTTTCTTAAAAGTATTATTTATTAATTCATTAGTATCTTTTTGTTTTACAATTAAATTTTAATTTAGGTTGGGAGCAATTTGCACCAGCACACAATAAGAAATTTTATAATCAATTGAAAGACGAAAGATCGAGAACGAAAGTTTTTGAAAGTTTCGTAGTGTCGTTAAGTTTATTTTGGGAAGCGTTCCGCAAATGAGAACGTTCGATAAATTTAAAGGGTGTGTTTTAAGTAAGCGGTCACTTTCGCGAAAACAATATCTTAATCTTGCGATATGATGCGATATGACGCGATCAACTTTTTGATTCGATTTAATTTGATTTGGATTTCGAAAATCATTAAATGAATTATATTTGATATTAAATATGATTTATTTATTTATGATTAATAATAAATGATAAATAAATAATGATGAATGATAATGAATGAATATCCACTACAGGATCTCGCCCATAAATTGAGTAATGTTGGTTTTAATGCGTTTAGAGTTCCAAAATTATCTGTTTAATCTGTTTTACGTATTCCTACAGAAAAAAAAACTAACGGTGTCAAATCGCACGATATTGGTGGCCAATTGACGTCGCCAAAATGTAAAATTACGCACGACCAGGAAACTTCTCATGCAATAAAGCCATAATTGGTCGTGTTCTGTAGCCTGTTGCCCCGTCCAATCGTCATGATCGCCGTCCAAATCAATCGCCAGACAAACAAAATCGGTTATCATTCGACCATTGCTGCGAACGCTAGGAAATCCATAAATTCGAATCGTGAGCAACACTTGCACTTGCAGGAGCAATATTTTGGACTGAGCGTGCATTACGGTGATGTACAGGCCTTACAATATCAGTAACGTTTCCATTCTCTTCAAATTTCTTCACAATTTTACCGATTGCTTGCGTAGTCGGTCGATTATTTTATATTACATATGAATCACCACTTTTGTAGTAATTTTTAATAATTTTAACGCTTTGTTCGATTATTGAGCGATCCACTATTGTAAATGGCAAACATTCAACTAATATTATGACACTTCAAATTACAGCAGAGTTTGAAAGGTGTCAAATGCCAGCGCTACCAACTTGAAACCACAAATGTATGATTTTGTTAACATTTTAAATGCATATTTTTATACTCTGGAGCAAAAACTAGGTTACTAGGACTTCTCAATAAAACTGGTTAACACTGGTCTTACCACACGAAGTTTGACAGCTAATTATGTCCTATTAATTGACAGATATCAGATTTTTTGTGATGTTTACGGTAATATACTCATAACTAGTACTGTGGCAATAAGAACAAAATAAGTGATGCAAAGATAAAAGAGAGTATTTTTGTAGGACCTCGAAATTAGGGAGTTAATAAAAGACCCAAGATTTGAAGAAAAAATTTAGCGATTTAGAAAAAATTGCATAGAAGTTTTCTAGAATGTTGTTTTAAATTTATTGGGTAACCATAAGAGCATGACTGCAGCTATACAAAGAGTTGGTTAGCGAGCTATTGCTGGCTTATCAAGCATTGGATTGCAACATGTCACTCAATATCCATTTTTATACTCACACCGGTATTTTTTCTCTGACGATTTGGGGCTTGTCAGCGATGAGCTGAGCACGGTGAGGGGTTCCATTAGGACATTTCTAAGATGGGAAAGCGATACCAGGGCAAATTGAACCCAAATATGTTAGCATTTATTACTGTTGGATAATTAAAAGCGACCATCCAGGAGCTAAATTTTTAAGAAAATCTTCGATCATCACTTCATAATAAAAAAAAAATACAATTTTGATTTACGAGGACATCGTTTTTCCTTCATATTTTAAATTACTCAATAGAATAAAATTTTTGCCTAGCATTTTATTTTATACTTACAACCACTGATTAAAGTAAAAAATTTGAAAAAGTCCGTTTAGGCACGACAAAGTTAAAATTTTGTTGACCAGTGTAATGCTGATTATTTTAAATATGCATACTTTGTGCTTTCTTAGTTTTAATTACATACAATTTTTCTTATTTTACTGGAATGCATTTTTATGTTGACTTTGAGGGCATACATTTTTTTCGGTTTAAGATAAGGAAAAAGTCTAAAGCTTAGTATGCAGCTGAAGCGAAATGAAAATTTTCTGTGCGGTCTCAAAATCGACAGCGAAAACGTAAACGAAACGACTACGAAAACAAAAAATTGTTAGAGAGTTTTGTCAGATTATACGTGTAATCAGGGCCGGACCAACCATATGTGCAAGATGTGTAAATGCATAGGGCGCAAAATTCTGTTGGCACATAACCAGGAGCAAGAAAATGTAATCGGTATTAGGCAATAACGCCCAAATCGATTTGGAAATATCGCCCAAAAAATTTCTGAACAATTGTTGTTGTTTTTTTTTTAAAGGAAAGAACGTCCATAATAAAAATTTTAAAAGTCAAATGGGAAATAACGCCCAGAATTGGAAATATCGCCCAAAAAAAAATCCAGAAAAACCTCACTGTTTATGTGCCGCGATTTTTTGAAGGTTATCTTATCATTGAAATTTTAATTTGGAAATATCGCCCAAAATTTAGGAAAGAACGTCCAAATAAAAAAAAAAGTTTAGAATTATCGCCCAAAATTGAAGAAATAACGCCCAAATTATACAAAAACAATTTACGTTGAAAATATTTGGGCGATATTTGCAACTTAAGATTTGGAAAAATATAAATTTGGGCGATATCTATTTTTTTTTGGGCAATAAAAAAATGAATTCTGATCTTGTGCACACAAATATGAACTACCATTTGCCATGTGTATGTATGTGTGCAAATATAAAAAGTGGTGCTTTTTACAAATCTTGCACAGGGCCCAAGTTTGGCTGAGGCCAGCCCTGTGTGTAATGAAATTAGTTTGAGGTCTCCAAAATCATAGGAAAATGCTAACGGAAACCACAGGTAAAAAATCACAGAAACCTATGAAATTTCACTTTTTATGTTTCATGCAAATAATTAATTCAATTCAAAAAAAGGGCGGCGCTTTCTTTAAATAATCTGCTACAATTATTATCAATTTCACTCGTTGAACAACGTAGGTACTACAAAAAGAAAAATAGAACGAAATTTTTCATTTGGGATTTGGTTGTGTTATTTTTGTATGGAAAATTTTAGTTTCGATTCAGCTGCGTTATATGTTTAAGGTACAAACATGGTGCAAATATTTGATGTGGTTCAACAAAGTCACCGATTTCGGGAGATGACCTGAGGTTCAACTACAGTTTATAAGTTCAATTATGCCAACTACATCATTAAACCATCATTAACCCACCAGTTAATACGATTTAATTCAATGTAATTAAAAATGCAGAATAACCCAGACTTATAAACCTTTTATATCAATTACAAGAAGAATATCTTTTACTTGAATTTCAAAACACATAAATTTAACAATAAAAAAAGAGTAAAAAGTAGAAAAAATTGAATTAACAAGAAACAACTTAAGTAAAAAGAAATGTTGTCTGAGCCAGCTTGCTCCTCCCAAGTATATACGAAGCAAACTTTTAATTGAAATAGAAAAATCCTTTTGATATATGTATGTATGTATGTTTGTGTGGAACTAATGAATCAAACATCATTCTGATGATGTCTGAAGTTATTCTACATATATATCATTTATGTACCTACCTAGTCGTGTTTTACAACAACAACAAAAATCAGTCATACATATACGAGTATCTCATTCATAATAAACGAAGTACTCAAACACAATATGTTGCACTAAACTTTCTTTTAATTTTAACGCTCAAAGGATCACACATCCTATATAAGTCCTTCAGTGTGTGGGAAGTTTTATTTGCACAAACACACACACCCACATACATATCTTCTTAAGTAGATGGAAACACAAACTTGTAAAAGATTGCGCATTGCTTTTGAAATGTCAATATGAAGAAGAAGAATAAAAAAAAAACAAACTATTAAGTTTTAAAATACATACCTACATACATACAAACATATAGTTTATAATAATAAACGAGAACAATACTGAAACGAAGAGGAAGAGCAATCCTCTCCACGTAATTTATTTTCAGTTAAATAGGGTCATGGATGATGTCGGCTTGCTTTCACTTTTTTTTTTTTAATTTTTTTTTTCTAATTACGAATGTCCTTCGACCCTGGTATGTCTTTTTCCCAAACCTCCACCTTTTTTGCTACACCTACACTCGCGCACTATTCCCTCTCTATATACACCCCATCTCCTGCACATCTGTATGTCAACATTGCCTGAGATGATATACCTACTACGACTATAGCTGAGGATTATAATGGAGGACGAGAAGCTGCATTAGTTCAGGAGATGGATTCACCAGTGTATAAATGGAATAAGAAACTTCTGTCGGAACACTTAAGTCAAGAAAAGCGACAATAGTCATAGTCGACTTGACCGACCATGGGTATATAATGCAGATATAGGTATGTGTATCTGCTGGCTGACTGACTGGCAGGATGTGGGTGTCAGTGTCACAGAAGAACGAACGAAGTGTGGTACGGTAACCTAAATGTGATTAAATATGTAAGATGATGAAGAAAGGGGATGGGTCCAATTCCAAAAAAAAAACCGAACCCATAAGCTGGAGAATCTCAGTTTGTCGGTATAAAATGACAAATGGTATATTTTCTTTCGACAAATATTTGTGCACTGACTTTGAAATTTATGTTTTTGTTTCTTGTGCGAAAAGTATAGTATAGGTACATTATAGTTGTTGAATTGTTGTTGTAACACCTTGAAGTTCTGAGTTGAAGTTTATTTCTAAGTTTGATAAATAATGTGCATGAATTTTTGTGTGGTGATATAATTGACAGAAGATATATCCATATATAAATTCGTATATACGACATGTTGGCAGAAAATTGAGATATTTTTTTCTACTAAATATATTTGACAAAAATAAATTAAAATTAAAAAATTGTATAATGTGTTGTTGTGTAAACAGATCTTAAAAAAAAGTTGTTTGGAATACAGCAAAAATGAATTTATGAATAGTTTTATTTAGCATGTATTTATGTGTTTATACAAGATAAGAAGACAAATATATCTAATATTTACCACTTGTAAGAAAGGGAATAAGGTCTTTACATATATCAACATAAAAAAATTAAACCCTAGCATTTAAAGTTGCTTAAAACAAATGACGAAAAAAAATTAAATATTCCACTATATCGTCTTTTCCAAGACGTATATTGTATAATCCCCTTTTGATTTTCAGTTATCACTTTTGATTATTGATAATTATAATGAACTTTAGTATTTTGTGGGAAATAGAAAATTCTAACAAAATGTATGGTTCAAGAAATTAATTAAGATAATTTAAGCAGAAAAAGTTAACACAAACTAATTAACTAAAAAATAAAGTAGAACCACAAATTTTAAAATTTTAATTCCTCAAAACTTCTATATTGAACAATTAATCTTATAGGCGAAAGACGTATTATGTATAGGTACTTAAATAAAAAAAAAAATAAGCCACTGACATTGATCAACAAAGTAGGTACTTTTGTTAAAAATTTGAGGAAATTCATAACCCTAAGATACATATACCCATTCAAAAATAACTATATGCATTGGAATACTAAATGGAAAGTTATCCATTCTCGAAATAATTCGAAGTCAAATATGACATAAGAATGGAAGAGAAATCATAAATATCGCTAATATGGCTTTACCGATTTTAAAGAAATTTTGTAAATGATATTTTTAAAATAATAACGTTAGTATTATTGGAAATTTTTGTATAGATTTAAGAAAACATCGACAAAAATTATAATATTACAAAAATGGGTGTGGTAAAAGGGAGCCAAAAAAATTTTCTTAGGATGTTTAATAAACAGAAAACTTAAATATGATGAAAGTGGGCTTTCTCAACTATATCTAGCTGCAAATACAAACAAACTTTTTAAAATTCCAGAGCCATTGGTTCAGTAGTTTTCGATAGCTAACATTTAGATAATTATTAAATATTATATATAGATATAGATTTTATATAATCATTTTTACTTGCGATATTATATGTATGTAGGTACTTCGTCATATAATACGGAAAATTTTGGGTTGGTTAAATCACATCTAAAGATCTTGATCAAACTTTACATTACGATGATAATGAAAGTTTTTAAAAAACGAAGGTCTTGCAGATCTTTCCGTCTATCTGTTTGTCTGTCAGTCGATTACAGCCTAAAAGATAGGTCGATTTGTTGGAAACGTAGTATTCCCCAGACATTTTTTAAGGACAAAAATAACGACACCTGCCATAAAGCATTTTTGAATAATCTGATTTTTCTCAAAGATTTGTCTACAAAAAATTATAGTGAAATTTTTTGTTACATAAAATGGTTATTTAAGTTATTACTATAGCCCGTTCTATAGAACCAGTTTTTAAATTTGACTGAATTTGATAAATTTTTATATGAACAAATTAAAAAATTATTATTATAGTATTATTCAGTTTAGTTTATTTCGGGAAAGTGCTTACACTGTAAGATACATTTTATAAGCTAGTGATAGTTTAATGTGTACCAAAATGTTCGAAAAATGTTTATGGGGTTTTAAAAAAAGTTTAATTTTGTTTTTTAAATTTAATATTTCGAAAACTATTTTGTAGATTTTTATTAAACTTGCACCAAATGTTTTTTTTTAAATAATATCTATAATATATAATATAATATAAATAAATATTCGTATACTAGAAATTAACGGCATATTCCACAAAACTGTTTAAAACCTTTTAAGAAAATCGTATTTTTTTCAAAAACGGCTCCAACGATTTTGATTAAATTATTTATGTCTACTTATATTAGAAGGCATTTATTTTAATTATTTAACTACTTTTAATTTTTATAAACTTTTTTGTTTTTTGGCTATTTCATTAACTTTCGCATTTTTATTAACTTTTTTATGATTTTTGTTTAAAATTGATTTTTTAACCCGGAATTAATAAAAACTTAAAAAATGTTCTTTTTTTAAAAAACTTCACCAACAATGTACAAATTTTTGTTCTTATAAATTAATTTTTTTTAAAGAATTCAGATGATGTGCATCGTATTGGTGTCAAAACAATATTAGAAAAAAATATTTATTTATAAATTTCCAACATTTAATTCAATAACATACCAATTTAAATGAGGTTGAAAAAGTACACATTTGTCCCCGTTTTATTTTAAAAATTATAACATCTTCCGTTAGGGTGATTAATTTTCCGCCACCTTGTATAAATACACAGAATGAGAAACTTATTTTAATTCTACATACAATTAATTTTTGAGTAGTTTTTAACATTGAAAATGGTTATAGGGTCGTTTTGAGAAAAATATGGTGTTACCAAAATGATTAAATGAACAAATGAATATATAACAAATGAACGAAATGAACTCTAGCGTATAGGGGGCTCAGAATCGAATTTTTGGATGGTGTTACCAAAGAAAATGCCAAAATGAACCTAAAGACACAATCGATGAATCGTACCTACATGTTGATCGTCGCCAACCGACGAGCTTCAGTGGAGGATAGTTGAATTTGTATGAAATCTTAAAATCACTCGATTGAGCGCACTTAGAAGCCTTTTACTCAGGTTATAATTATCGGATGCTTAATGTTAAGATAGATAATTAAAGATAAAATGACAGGTTACAAATCTGCATCAAAATGTTTGCAAAAGCTTACAAAATTTCTTACTAAAAACGTGAAAGATTGGCTTTTGAGAACTAATTTCATCACGGCAAATGACGGGAGGAACAAGAAAAGAAAAAGAAAAAGAAAAAAACGTACCCACAAAGAATATACATTGCTGTAAGGGTGTCGGCAAGACGTTAGTTGGAGTGGAATGTGTTCAATAAAAAACCACCACTGCACTTTGGCTGGCCGCTGGTGGCAAACAAAATTGGCTTCGCATCGGGAACCAAAATGATATATATACAAGTCAACCTACATAGCTACATTATCAAGTAGGTTAGGTATGTCTGTAAAATGTTATGTTGATTAAATTGTTGTAGGTATTTTGCAAATATTATTCGTAATGGTACGATTAGGTTGGTTTGGTTGGCTTATAACTTCTGTTCTAATAATCGGATATTTAAAATAAAGGTCTTAAAATGAAGGTAAAATATCAAACTAATTTATTCAGTTAAAAAATAATTGAAATAACATAAAAGTGTAGGTGAAAAACGTTTAGGTTTAATTCATCAAAATAAATAATTGCAAAAATTGAATAACAAAATTGGCTTCGTCAACAAAATTCATATACCTACGTATCTATATAGGTACATACATTATGTATGTAGGTAGGTAGGTAGTTTGAAATGGCGATCACGAGCAACCTAGCTCGTTGGCCCAATTAGCGCTAGAGTGCGCCGTTTTGTTACCATAACTCGTTGGACCTGTGGATGTAAATGGTTTGGAAGGTCTCAGAATGGCTCAGAGACGTAAGAGGTTTGACCCCTTAGTATGACATTATGTATGTACATTTATATAAAAGGATTGATTTAGTTGTTCTGCGGTTGACTTTTTACTTCTGTACCTACTAATAATCGAATCTTAAAGATTAAGGTTTTGAAATAAGTTAAGTAATAGTTTTAAAAAATTTGTGTGACAAAACTTGACTTCATTCTTAATCAATTCGATTGTTGAACCTAGAATATGCACAGAGACCTATACTTGAACCTCTTTGATTATAACTTATAACTTAAATTTTATAAGGGCCAGATGTTGAAAGTTAAGGTATTTAAATTAAGGTTAACTAGGCTAGAGGTAGGATTAACCTAGCGAAGCCTAATCGAAAAGAGTTGATTTGGTATCTTCTGTTCTAATTATCGGATCTTTGAGGTTAATGTCTTAGAATTAAGGTAAAATCTCAGGCTACAAATTTATGTGACAAAACAACATCTAAACCAATGCTTTTTTTGAATTTGACCAACGTCTAAACCAATGCGACTTTTGAACTTGACCTACATACGTCTAAGCCAATGTGATTTTTTAACTTGAACTATACGTCTAAACCAATTCGATTTTTGAGCTTGACCAACGTCTACGCCAATGCGATTTTGGGACTTGACCTACGTCTAAGCCAATGAGATTTTGAACTTGATCTACGTCTTCACCAATGCGATTTTTGAACTTGACCAACGTCTTAACCAATGTGATTTTTGAACTTGACCTATGTCCAAACCAATGTTATTTTTGAGCCTGAAATATGCAAAGGTACCTACTTGCGTTTCTCTTTAATAAACTTACAACATTAGTTCTAATTTGTTGAAGGTTAAGGTATTTAAGTTAACGTTAATCAGTCTAGAGGTAGGATTAACTTACCTAAGCAACTTAAATATAAATATCGAAAAGGGTTTATTTGGTAAGCTTTTATCTTCTGTTCTAATTATCGGATCTTTGAGGTTAAGGTCTTAGAATTCAAGTAAAATCTCAGGCTATAAATTTATGTTACAAAACTTTACCTACGTCTAAGCCAATGCGATTAGAATATTCATAGGTACCTACTGCAATATAATTGAACTTCTTTAATAAACTTATATAGATTTAGTTCTAATGTTCAGATGTTCAAGGTTAAAGGTAGAAACTATAATAGTCGGATGCCGACCTAAGTGGTCGTACGAAACGAAACGAATACAAAGAATTCATATGACGTGCCCATAATTGAGTTTTGCTTGTTTCGACCAATTTTTTACTTTTACTTTCGGAAGTGAAGAGCGCTCACCGAACGCTCCATGCGTAAGTGAACTGAGAGAATTTTCTTCCAACATCTTCCGATTATTACAGCCCTACCTTAAGGTACTCAAATGAAAAAAAAAAAAACCATTCAATTTGGTTGTCAACTCAGCTGTCAACTTAATTGGTGCTTTGCTTTTCATATACTCAGATAAAAGAATGCTGCTTAACTGTCAAAACCATTAATATTGTCTTAAGAAATTACACGACTCGAGTTTATTAAATTTATTAAAAGATGAGTTCAAAATGCAAAATATTATAGAATACCTAAAAACAATTAGGTAAATCAGGTTTGCATTGAGTTTGAGCTATACACATCAAATTATTTATAAATTTGGTCTCCCGTTAAAAAGGGTTCACTTTGAGAGTAAATCAAATAACTTGCCTATATTTAAATAGTTCAATAAGTTGAGTGACTTGTAAATCAATTTGAGCAAATATTTGATTTTCTTCAACATCAACGCAGTGATTAAATTATAAACTGAACTGAACAACATTAATTTAACCGCCAACTGGGATTCAACATTAAAAATATCTACATATCGTAATTTCAGACTGAAGAATGGTTTCTTAGACATCTTCAGAAGTTTTGGTGCAACTATAGGATACAAATTAGAAATTACCAAGATTATTCATGTTTTTATTTTATCGAGCTAACACATGTCATTTTCAATGTCCCCATAGTTACTCTATGAGTGAAATCTGTAAATTTTTTTATCATATTTTTCATATTGAAATGTATAGATCATATAAAATACGAAAAAAAAGTACGTATACGCCCGAGTGTAATATACAAAAATAAAGCAAATCTTTCCATCGGAAACAGACAGAAAAATAAACTGTATTTTTTAAACTTGTTCATTGTCCTTTTCCATGCCCTCACTCAATCAATTTTCTTTACAATCATTGACATATATAATTTGAGAGATTGAATGGAACAAACAAACATACAGCCAAACTATCTGTCATTTTTAAATTTTTGTTTTAATTTTGTCTAAGGGGCCAGTTATAGCTTTCATTGAAAACGATCATTGAAAATTTGAATATTGAATTTTTAGGCCTTGAGAAAGGAAAATCAGTTCTTATTTATATGGCAAAATTAAGGTTATGACTCATTTATTATATTTAGCCACAAAAAAATTTCATTTTGGTCCACGATGCCGCATAAAATAACTTTTATTTTTTCAATGATTGAACTACCTTACCGTTGATCATTGAAATTTTTAAAGTTATTGCATGTGAAAGGTTGGGTCGAAATGGAAATTTTTTTTGTGATAGAAATAATTACTGAGCCATAAGCTTTATATTGGCATCAAAATATTAACTAATTTTTCTTTCTAGACGCCTCAAAATTAACAATTAAAATTTTTAATTATCGTTTTAAATGAAAACTATAACTGGCACCTAAATTTACAGAAAACAAAAATAGCCTATGTCTTCTGATCTCTTTTCGAGAGTTTCTCATTGTACTATGTTCATTATGTGAATTGCCATAAATAGACGGGTATTATCTATTTAACCATAGTACACAACACTATTACCCATACCAAGCATATTTCTTGTAATTGCATTAATCCACATTTATCCAAGAATTTGTATATATTTAATATTTGTATTTTAATTCCACATACGCCCTAGTGTACCGATATTGGAATCAATTGATATAGTTAAGTTTGATATAAGTTTACTAAAATTAAATTTTAGGTAATCAAAAATTCGAGATTAAAGGCTAAACCTATGCATACACAAAAAAATATCACACACACATTTAAAAAAAATTGGTTTGCGCAGTCTTTTTGAAATATGTAGTATCAAAATCAAAATCTTTGATAGTATTGGATTTTATAAAATAGACACAACATTATATGGGCTTATCTTATGGCACATTATGGCGTATAAAGCTAAGGATGACCAATTTTTACACAATAATTTATTTAATGAAGGGGCTCATTTTTCACTCGGATGGATCAGCTAACAAAAAATTTTGTCACATATGGGAAAGTGTAATTGCAGAAGAAATTTCCTGGAAGTTTTACGTTAACTAGATCTTAGTGTTCTTGATATATTTAACAAATATAACTTAGCTTATATTATGTTATGTGCCTACATATTGACGGTTTAGTTGTATAAATTCCAAAAAAGTATTAACTATGCAAAAAAATCAGCACAATCAGAGCCACCTTTTTTGGAAATTTCAGCGTAACGCTGCGTTCTGAACATTTTACATTTTACTTACCATATTATATCGCCATTCAAGTTTGGCAGATTTTTTTTTTATTTCTAAAAAACATGCAAAAACCATTTACGCGGTTCTGCACTTTAACCGTCGATATATTTTTTTTTTTAAAATGACTAATTACATACTTACAACACAAACATATATATATGCCAGTAAGACCAAGGGTTATAAGACCCTGATAGAAGTAATAGATAGATAGATAGATAGATAGATAGATAGTTTCTTTTATTTTTTCATAATAAGGATTTACAATAACATTCTTAAGAATAAGGTCATGGCAATATCTGCCGTCTGCCTGAAATAACATTTCTTATGAAATAAAAGTAAAACAAAATTAAAATAAAAGTGGAAATATTTAACAAATTAATAATAAAAGTTTATAAAAATACTAAAAAAATAACTTTGAATTATTTCTTGAACAATTTATCAGTTCTATTAAGAAGCCTGAATAATTTAAATTAACAATTTATTATTTGAATTAAGAAGAGAATCAATCAATTTTGCCGTGATTTGAAACACAAAAGTTTAAATTTAAAAAATTGATCGAATGCAGATTTACAATTTTAGCATAATTTAAGATAAAAATAAAATTTAATAATATATGAAATCGATATTTAAATTAACCAATTTTAACGTGATTTGAAACACAAAAGGAAAAGCATTTTTTAATTAAGCTGCAGCACAGTTGTTTTTAGAAGAGAAAGTAAATCGGTACGAATGAACAAACGAAGATGCCACTAGTATAAACTATTGCGATAATTAAAAGCGTGTTCACAATATTTAAAGAGACATGGCCAACCCATTGCCCCATTCAAAATTTCATAAAGTTTTTCTTCTTTAAGAAAACTTTCTTGGAAATATAACCTGCGAATTTCTTGTAAGATTGGACAAACAGCTACGAAATGGTAAATGTCTTCATTCTCTCTTCTGTTACATAAATTACATTGCTGAGATGTATTAAGACGGTGCGGGATAAAGTTTAAATTTAAAATTTCAACTCGTGCTCTAAAAATTATGCCTATTTCAGAGGCAGAGAAATCATTTCGAAAATAGTTTTCATGTGCAAGCAATTGGTGGTTTAGATTTCTATAGTATCTTCTTGACACTGGTAAAGATGCTTTGGCAATATTTTCTTCAAATAGTTTTTTGTCCTTCGGTCGTCCTTACCGTATCGAACTGTGATGGCCAGTCGTCAACATTATTGTCCAATATGTTCAAGGATATTCTCTGATCTCGAGCAAGTAGATTCCAATCTTTAAAAGGGGATGCATTTGTTTGGAGCAGTTTTTTCAATATTTTTTTCTGAAGAGATGCTTCAGTTAGATAGAAGTAATAGAAAAATAGGATAAATTTTTATTGGCACAGTGGATTGAGAAATTAGGTTTTGATTATATCATTAAATCCCAGGGGTGGCGTTCAGTTGAGGGAATATAGAAAAGATTGCTGCCTAGACTGGGGATCGAACCCACACATGCAAGTTAGCAATCAAGCACTACTTCCACTGCGCCGGGGCCACCCCCCCCCCTTTACTTGCTGCTAAATATCAAAATAAATTTTTCTTAAATAGCATAAGTCAGGAAACTTTACATAATATTATAGCCCCATATCTGAGGTACCTATTGGTATAAGACAGACAGGTATATAGACATACAGATCTATTTAACTAACCAATTTGCCTATTCAGCTGCCGTTTTTTTCTTTTTTCATTTTTAAATCCATTAAATCCATGAAATTTATCACACTTTCATACATAATATTCACCTATTTTATTTTAAAACTATATACATCCATTAAGGGAGTCCTTTTTTTTAAATAACGACCTGAATGCCTTGAATATTATCACTGTTATCTAGCTTAAACCACAAATAGTACTTCAAAAAAGCTGCAAAGTTTAAATATTGGTATTGTCTTTTCTGTTTTTGTTGTTTTTATACTATTGTCTCTAAAGCTGACAATTTTCAAACAACATTCACTTTCATACATAAAAATATTTCATTCAAAAGTAAACAGAACCAAATTATCATCTTTGTAGGTATAATTCACTCGTAGAGTTGCAAAAATACATTAAAACTTTCAATAAATGTCTACCAAAGTCTAGAACTTCCGTTAAAACATCAAGTAAATCAACTTACACTTTCCACGGCAGTCCCATTTTTATATTTCTTTTTTTTATGTTAAAAAAAAAAAGTACCAACATACGTTTTCGATTCCATAAAATTTATTACAATATTAAGAAACCTCCAAAATTGCACCATACAGCACTCATATTACCCTCAACGGTGTGGCGCGGCATTCCAAACATACATACACATAATATCTCGACCTATAAGACCTTTGTACACTCTCAACATCACGCCGCAACACACACCCAGCATGTGAAATGAATTATGCCATCATTTACAACAAACAGCATAGCCAAAATAACACAAAACAAAAAATGATGCCTGCACATCCTTACGCTTCTGTTAACAAAAACAAAATATTAACACAAAAAAAAAAAAAAAATCAAAATAAGGTCAGCCTCTATTGTTTGACTCGAATATAATGAAAGAAATAAAAAAAAAAACTTTTTTTTTTGCGCGCACTCTTAACGAAAAGTAACAAAAGAATCCTTCCAGCCAATTTAAGCCACCAGCGATAGTAAATCTTAACAAAAAAAAAAAAAAAAACAAAAAAAAGGATGCAAAGGAATCAAATCTTAACCCAACATAAATCCACACAAATTTTGTACCCACACAAAAAAATGAAAAATATCCTCTCTAGAAAGATTTAATATTGTATGTCCTGCGCGTAGTCGTCTGCGGGGAGTCTTAACTAAGTTTTTCGCTCTTATTATCAAAAATTCCCTTTTAGCGCTTGCACAACACAAACACGTAATAAATATTGTGTTCTACCATTCTGCTATAGTTAAAATATCTTTTCTCTATCGTTCTGCAGCTAGCTATCTATAGTTGGTCGGTTTGGTATATATTTATGTTGCATAGGTAGGTATATTCTTTTTTCAGTTGGGGTTGATGCTTGGGCAAAAAGGATGAAAACAAATCTTTTTAGCAACCAGCGACAGCTTTAATGTGTCACAACAAAATCCTTGTGACCTAGAGACCTACACAAAAAAGCTTTGTGTGTTAAACATATTCACACAAACTATACACCACATGCACACTCTTCGAGAGCTTTTTTCTAATTTATTTTTTGTTTTCTCTTAAAACTAATTTTTTGTATAATCACTATCTCTTCTCTTTAAGGCAGGTCCTTTATTTGAGAGAAATTTAAAACGAAGGAAATTTTGTTATCCTTGAAAATCAGCTCAGCAGCCCATGTGTATATCAGTCAGAGAGACTTAGAAATCTCTCTTCAATTTCAACATCTCTCGCCACAAAAAGAAAAGGGAACAAATTTCATCAAAACATCCTTTCCTTGATGCAGGTCCTGTGCGATGAAGAATTTCTATCATTAGTACGTAACAGGACATACTTTAAGGCGCACGAAATCTATCGCGGTCGGATTATTCTCTGTCTGATTTCAGTCCCTATTTAAAAAAAAAAAAAAAATCACTTGTATCCTTTGCAAATACTATTCCTAAAAAAAAAACACAAGGATATAATAGAATAAAACCTAAATAATTTGGGAGTAACGACATCTCGATGATTTCAAATAATCAAGTGTGACAAATATAGGTACTCCCATTAATACTAGTGTCATTTGGTTAATTCAATTTTACCGTTCAAACCATAAACGTGTTCAAAAATGGCCATTATCCTTGTAAAATAAAAAAAAAAACAAAAAACTGATAAAATATCATCATCTTGTTATATAGCTTATGTAAGATGACATCGTTCGAAGTTGACATCAATTCGGCTACTAGAATGCTCTGTGAATAGAAAATCGGAGGCAAGGGCGAGGGCGTTGCAAAAAAAAAAAAAAAAACAAACGAAAACAAAAACAACACAAATCTTCTTCAATAGCCAACAATAAAAAGGAAGAAAACTAAAAAAAAATTGTCAGGGCATTAAAAGGATGTCAATCTCGGTCGCCTTAAATGTTATTTGTTGTTATCAGTATCCTCATAGTTAAATAAATTATTCATGGAAATATCTTGATCCTGAGGCTGAGGCACCAAACACAAGAATATATTTATAAAAAAAAAGGATACACGTGAGCTTATGTGGGTTTTTTTTCGTATATCTTCTCGAGGAAGGATATAGTAGTTTGTGTAGGTATGTGCGAACATAAAAATTCGTTCAATTATAGTTGCTACGCGTGTTGTATGTAAATTTTTGAGGAGCTGAGATCCTCCTGTAAAGTGAGACGAGACATCAAACCAACTAAGTGTTTATGCTTTTGATTCTTCGTCGTATGAATTTTTTTTTCTGTCGGTTTCTGTCGGTCGGTCCTTTGGAGAATTATAAAGACACTTCACCCATATGGTAATTTGACATGCTATATAAGGGGTGTTTTGTGTCCCCGGATCGGAAAATCTATATAAACATATGCCCAATCGAATGTGGGATGCATTAATGGCAAGATTTTGTTAAACTGTGTCTTGTGAGTAACTAGCTATCTAAGTTCATTCGTAGATCGAAAACAAAACAAAAAATAAGAAACTTAGTTTATATTAAAAATACCACCATCGGAGCTTCAGTCACACAAATGAAAAAATGTATAAATAAAAAAACTATAAACAAAAAAAAAAAAAAGCTCCAAGGATAATTTTATGCAATAATTTTCCTGTTTCCCGTTTTCATGCTCGCTATACCTATTATTATTAAGGATGCTGAAAAATTTAAATTTCTTTTGTGAAAAATATCACAAATGAATGTGTGTGCTAGTGTGTGTTTGTTTTGTGGTTAATTTAAGTGCATAGTTGCTAGGAGATTTTAACATGCATGTACTCTCATAACTTTGTACATAATGTCATCATTGAATGAATTCTATTCAAATTAAATATTTGTATGAAAAAAAATACTATCTACATAATTTTCATTTGGGAAAATAAAAATAAAAAAAAATACATAGATATATCTACCTTACCTACATACTCAATTTATAAAGTAGGCAGACAAAAATAAATACATTAATCAATTTCGATATTTCAAAACTAAAACTTGAAGCTGAAATTGGATTTATTTTTTTGTTGGAGACCAATAAATTACAATTTAAGTGTTTTATGTTAAGTGGAAATTGTGCGGATGTGAATAAAAAAATAAATATTTTGATTTTTGTGTAAAAATGTATGAACGTAGGTGTTTCGTTGTTTGGATAAAAGAAGGATAATGATTAAAGTGGATTTTTTGCTGGGTGAGTTTTAAAAAAACTTTAAATTTAAATCAAAATTTTTTGTGTATTTACCTACATAATATTATTAAATTTAATATTTGGGTTGAACTGTTAAATGTCAGAGGACTGGGGATTGAGTACCAGATTAGTCTATTTTGAAAAAGTTATATACATTCGCCAAGAGTAGCTATTGTTTTTGATTATTGCCTCTAATTTTAGCACAAATTAAGATCCTGCAGTCATAAAGTATTATTCTAAAAAAAAAATTGTAATAAAATTGTCATATAATAAGCTGGCTACATTAAATTTGGCCAATAAAAAATATCAACAACAGAAAAAAAGAATTTAATTTTGTGAATTGGGGATTAAAATATAAAAAAAAAATCCAAATAAAAAAAATGAATTTTTGTATGAATTTTTAGTAAGATTTGAGTACATCAAAAATGCTATTTTTATTTACTGTATCAAATTGGAGCCCTTTTCAATTATTCAAATTGGGGTAAAATTTAATTGAAAATGGTTAGAAAAGTATACTTGCCTTCAAACGAATAATGCACAGTGAATATCCCAATTGATTGCTATTTTAAAAAAAACTTAAGAGCCATACAAATTAATATTTAAAAAAAAGCCAGAAACCAAACACAAACAATAACCTCGAAATTTTGAATACATAAAACAACAACAAAAACTTCTTATTTTTTGCAGAAATGGGTGATATTTCATATTTTTGGAAATTTTTTCATTTCTAAGTTTGGGGGAAATTTCATAATGAAAAATTAACACAATTTTGGAAGCAGTAAATAATCAAAATGTTTGGCTTATTTTTTTTTAAATATTCGTACAAAAAATCGCGTTTTTTAAATTTGACTATAGCAACATATATTTTTCCTTATTAAAATTTATTTTTGTCCACTTTAAACATGTTGACCAATTTTGGGGTAGTTTTTCTTTTGGGCCAAATTTCAGGTGGCCTATTTTTTTTTTTTTTAATAAAGATCTAAAGATTTAGATAAATTGTATGTACATATTCTGAAAATAGTCTTTTTCGGGAATTTTTTTTTTAAAGGGTTATACAATTGCAATCAATTGACTGCGATAGAGTGCAAAGGTTCTCCCAAATCAACGCGCGGTGAAACTGTCTTTCGAATGTCAAAATATATTTACTGGGCGATTAAGGCGATTAATGAGAGTACCCGCACCAATTCATAGCCGAAAGTTTTGTCGTCGCGTCGTGTCATTCTAAATTTTTCACGATGGTTTTGGAAAGCCTCAAGACTGCCATTTTTACTTGCGATATATTATATTACTATATCTACTATGTGTACTATCTATGTGTATGGCAAGTTATGGATTCGTTAAAATATCAAACTTGACATTACGATGATAGCGAGTAGAAAAAAGTGGGTTTCGCAATTCTGTCTCTGGTTTCAGTTGGAGCCTAAACGGGTGGGTCGATTTTCTTTAAACTTGGTACCTGCATTTTTTGAGAATTCCCCCGAAAAACATTTTTCTTTATTAGGTCAAAAAATAATCTGACGTATTTTTTTTAGCAATTAATGAAAATCTTATTTTTCTCAAAAACGTGAAACAACTTTAAAAAGGATCCTTTTATATACCATTTTATTTAAAAAAAAATCTGAAAAATGGTTACACATAAATGATACCATGAATGAACCATTTCACTTATTTTCTATTTTGTCAAAAATGGTTTTCATCAGATTTTAAATAAAAAATATCTTTATAACTAAAAATAACGGTACCTTACGTGCAAGAGTTTAAAAACCGGCATTTTTCTCAAAAGGGACTACTACGATTTTGATTAAAATTTTTATATGAGCTAAGATCTACCATATTATTGTAAAAAAAAATGTGATCTTGAAATGGTAGATACCTCTCATATAGAAACATTGGAAATTCGATATTTCGAGAATTTTATTAAGACTATTTTTTTTTTTTCAAAATTAATTTTGTAAGTTCGTATTAATAAATGCCAAAAACTTTCGTAACAAATTTTTTCTTAAAAATGTTTAAAAGATTTTATATATGTGATAAATATTAGGTATATAAAAGATTTTATTTTATAAAGCAATTCTGCGGCTGGCTTCTCACTTCAATATTTTTCATTACTCATATTTTCAATTTTATATCTCATTGACTTTTATTTAAGTTTCAAAGCACTCGCAGATCTGCCTGTTGAAAGTGTTTTCTGCACAAAAAGAAGTGAAAACACATATTCGGCCCTCAAATAAGTAAACATAATAATGCTTTAAAATATGTAGATTATTATAAAAAATATTTTTTTTAAAAACGTTTAGGTACAAGATTTTATAATATATTATAATTTTTTTTTTTTTTTTAAAGCGCTCTAAAATTTGTTTCTTAAAATTTATATAAGAAATCAGATGATGTACATTACGTTGGTGTCAAAACGATTTCAGAGATTGATTAATAACTTTATTTTTCAATATTTTTATATTTTTTTTAATTTTTCAGTCTAAACTATATACATACATACATATGTATTCCCCACGATATTGATTAATAACGTATTTCATATAAAATCATTTCTTTTTATTTTTGAAAAAATTAAATTATTGTAAAAAAATCTTTAATTTAGAAAAAAATATTTGTTGAATAAAAAAAATAGTGCTTTGTGATAGGATACATTTTTTGTATTCTTCTAAATTGTGTTAAAAAACCACTACAAATCATTTCCGAAATATGTATTGTATAGGTATTCAAAGAAAAAAAATCAATTTTTCCTTAAAATCAAAATAAAAAATAAATTTTTTTAGGCAGATATACAACTCTATTGGGGTTATTATAAAATTTTCTCCAAAGATGAAATTTTCAAAAGCAATTCAACCGCTTTTTTGAAAATATCGAAATTCACAAAAATGTTTCTATGGAATGTGCCATTGATAACCATTTTTTGTAAAAGTTTTACCTTAAGATAGCCTTAACCTATTTTAGTTAACATTATGTTTGTGTGGGCCTGATTTTGTCACTCTAATATCACCCACAACTTTAAAAAAAAAATTCAATAATTTTTTTAAAAACATTGTTTCCGAACAATGGTTATAAATGGTACCTCCAATGGAAACATTTTCTTGATTTTCTCAAAAACGATTCAACAGATTTTGATAAATATTAATCTAATATTTCAAAAACTTTTAAAAGTTTCAAAAATTTTCAAAATTTTTTATTGTGATTTTTAAAAAAAGTTTTTAAAATCTTTTTTTGAGAACTTAATAATTCAAAACCGAACTGATCTAATCGATTTTCAGATAATTTTTGGTACCCAGCAGTTTTTTTAATACTATCCGGTAAGGAAAATATCATTTTACCAAAATTTGTATGTGAGCGAGCTTATATGAGTACGAGCTTATTTCAGTAGGATCTATTATTGGAAAAAAAAAATTCTCTATCGATTTAAAAAACGGTACCTCTAATAGAACCATTTTTTTGTTGGTTTTGAACTATCTAATTGTCTGTTGAACCGATTTTAATGAAATACAAGAGTTTCTTATATGTAAGTTTAAATAATACTGCGCATGAAAATTTTCAAAAAATATAATTTTGGATCAAAAAAAAAAAAAAAATTCAAAATTTTTGAAAAATTCGGTAATTCGAAAATGGATTTTTTAATTTACTTTATTTATTATATAGCCCCCAACATTTTTTTTTAACTCCGTATTGAAAGCGTACCTACTAATATTGTTTTCTTAAAAATGTTTACAAAATTTTGTAGGTATATAAAAATTATTATTTTTATAAATCGAGCCAACGGTTTTCAAAATACTTTTTCATAAATTGAAATTTATATAAGAAATTAGATAGTATACAAAAATTTTAGAGGTTTTTTAATCCCTGTAATTCTAATAGTATTGATTTTTCAGCTTTAACTATAAGTTCCATGCGTATTTGGAACATGGTGCTATATTGTTCATATTTATAGTAGTACCTTAATCTAAACTGCATTTTTGGTAGGTGATATTAAATATAGGCTACCAATTCCCATAAATAATTTATTTCTTTTAAAACCAGAGCATAAAAAATTCAGATTTTAAATCCACTGTGTACAGACTAAAGTCGCAAATAAAAGCAAGTTCGTGCGACCCAATTTCCTTTTATTTCTTATAGTTAAGGCGTTCTTGAGATATTAGATAAATCGCGTGTTTTTTCCAAGACTTCTGAAACACAATACTTAAAAACCTGAATCTTGTTCAAGGCTCAGAAACGGTACGGTAAACCTACGAAAATTTCAACCAAATAATTTCATCGGCAATCTTCTTTCTATATATGTAGGTATCTACTTATTAAAGGTACCGAATTAAAATTAAATTAATATTTAAAATAACATGATTTAATCGAGTAACACGAAATGTATAGGTATAGAAAGTTAGTTATCAGGACATGCATACTTTTCACACCAAAAAACGTGTTATCATGCTGTCGAAATTTTACATTAATCCTCCTATTAAATTTAATCCTCTCTCTTTTGAAGAAATAACAATCACCTAGGAGACAGTAATCGCACATCAATGCACTTGAGCACACGCTCATACACACATACATACCTATACCTAGCACAAAAACTTCTGCATCCATCAGTTTTAATAATCGGTCGGTTACGCAAGAGGTTTATTCTCCTGTCATACACACAAAACTAACGGTGTCAATTTTTTGTTTTTAAACCCTTTTACATACACAACATGTCTATGCCTAACGTTGCAGCTAACTAAAAACCACAACCATTACCAAAGCAATCAAAATTAATACCAATTGCCGCGCCGTTGCTGTCTGCCACCCACCACCAATACTCCTTCCACATTCCACTATAAGCCATCATACTTCCGAGTTCCGACCGTCCCATCGTTCATCCGTTTATTCCACATCTAACCGTCCGTTCGTGCTAATTGACTGTAGCTTTCTCTAGAACCAGATGTACGTGTAGCTGTAATTAGTTTTGCTCGATTGCATTTGCATGCACATCAAAGGATTCGTTGACTAGAAATTTGCGTGTGAAAGGACAATATCTACACACTCACACACACACACACACAATAATACTCTGCTGCTTCACACTTACTCTCAAATTCTTTCACCTATGTATAAACTCATCTATTTTAGAAGGAATCAGGAAACTCAATCGCTGTGGTTGACATGGAAATAATTCTCGACACGAATTTGATAACTTTACTTGCTAGTAGTGCCTATAGTCAACTACAGTGGTCGTCCAGCAGGCAGTATGAATTCCTATATATGTAGGATCATGAGATCCCAAAAATTGTTTACTTAATGGTAGAAGAAGGACCATGCAAATGGTGGAAGAGGAAGCTCATATAGTCGTTTTGAATTACTAAAGTTGGTGAAGTATGTATCTATAATCTCTCTCGCCATTGTATGGGGCAAGAAATGCGTGAATTTCGTTAAGTCATTCAACAACACATGCATCACCAGGATCATAGGATGCATGCTATCAGGTACAGGGAATAACCATCAGTATTGTTTCACTGTTTATCCAATGTACATATATGGAAGTAGATATACTGTTTATTGAAGGTCTTTGTGAAGTGGAAGAAGTTTTTGTTCCTTCCTACCTTCCTACCATCTTTTTTTCTTTGAACATGTGCATTATGTGTGTATATAAAAAAGCTTTCAGGTTGAAGTAAAAAGATATTGTCACGCGATTAAATATATAGGCAGACATGTATCCAAAGAGTTTATCCAGGTGAACGACAATAAGTGTGTTGTTCGAAAGAAGGCTTTTGTTTCGAGAGAATGCACACGCAGAAATAAGGATGAAGTAAACCAATATTTTATTGTTATAACTTTGAACTATATATGAAGCACTCACATTAATCTGAGATTACAATAAAGTATTAAAAAAGCCTTTCGATTTAATGAAACGATAAAGATATGTATGTAATCATGTGTGGGTGAAAGTTTAAAACGTAGGGTAGGGCGAAGCTAATTGGGACAGTTCTTACTTGAAGTCTCATAAATTTTCATCTTTTAACAACATCAATGAGATGAAAAGAATCAATGTTATTTCGGCTTCTTAAATAAATTTGTAAAAATTAAAAATATGTAAGAGCAGAGGAATAAGATTGTCTCAAATGGACGAAAACTAAGTGGCCAAATTCTTGCCCAACTAGCGGGGCAAGTTGGGCCAGTAGATATGGTCAAGTGGACCAATACCTAAAAAGCGAAAAGAGAAACTCCATTAAAGACAAAAATAACCTTAAACCTATAAACAAAAGACATTTTCAAACATAACTTAAAAAGAGACTGGGTGCGACCCACACTGGTAACTTTTCATTACCATTGAAAACTAGAGACCCAAAGCTATTTTGTTTTGTAAAAAGAAAATTCACAATTCAAGATCTTCGAAGACCTTATCCGGGTGTTCAATACCTATGCAATCAAGTGAAGGCCAAAATGTTTGTTTTCCAGATATTCGAGACGAAAAACATTTTTGAACAATTTTCATTAGTTTTTTTTTTGCATTTTTTTGTTGGTTCAAAGAAAACGTCAATTGATTTTTATTAATCATACAAGTCATCAATTAATAATGGAATCGTGTCACACGACCTTCCTCTTATGTGCGATCACACTGTGTTTTTAAAGTTTTAATATTGCAAAAACTATATTTATCTTAAGCATTAGCTCATTTTATGAATGCCACTGGCTGACGGCATTATTTGCCAAGTCTGTAATTATTCAAATTGTAAATTTAAATCAATGAAATGTAAAATTGTTTTTGCTGTTAAATAAAAATCTATCTATCTATTTATCTATCTATCGATATTTATCATACAAAAGAAAGAAATTAATTACGGAAGCCTTTATTGTATACCACCTGCTTAAAACGTAGTTGAGTTTAAGGTAGTATTATGCGATTAGGTACATTTATTTTTGATCAATATATGTAGCACCGTGTTGCAAATTTGCAAGGAACTTACAGTTTAGACTGAAAAATTGTAAAAAAAAATTGTAATTAAACATAAATTGATTAAACAACCTCTGAAATTGTTTTGACATCAATGAAATGTACATCGATTTCTTAAGGAAATCTCAATTTATATGAGAAAAAAAATTGAAAATTTCATGAAGTTTTGAAAAAATTAAAAAAAAAAAATGGTACGCAATTTTTAAGCCTTTATTAATGCGGAGTTAAGACATTAATTAAAAAAAATATCATCTACCCATTTTCGAAATATGGAATTTTCAAAAAATAATTTTGAAATTTTTTTAAAAAATCGATAATTTATTTTTTTGAAAATGTTAGTGTGCAATATTATTAGAACTTATTTGAAGCTTTTGTGCAAAAAAATTCATTAAAATCAGTTCAACTGATAATGAGATAATAAAAAAAAATGATTCTGTGGGAGATACCATTTTTAAACGATAGATAATTTTTTTCCATTAATATGGTAGATCGTACAGACACTAGTTCATACAAAATTTTGTATCAAAATCTTAGTAGCCGTTTTTGAGAAAAATGAGATTTTCAATACTGGTTTTCAAACATTTGTATGGGTGGTACCGTTATTTTTGGTTTTAAGTATAATTTTCACTTAAAATCTGCTAGACAATGCTAAAAAACTGCTGAGTAACAATTTTAATAAAAATTGACGGAGTCTTTTTCAAATTATTAGGTTCTCAAAAAAAAAATGTTTTAACTTTTTTTAAAAATTCAAAAAAAAAATTTGTTTGGAAGATTTTGGTATGCAAAACTTTTAAAACTTTTTCAGAAATTCTTCATAAAAAAATTGATCAATATCAGTTGAACTGTTTATGAGAAAATCGAAAGTAAAAAAATGGTTCTATGGGAGGTACCATTTTTAACCATTTTCTCGCAATTTTTTTTTATAAAATGGTTGCCTTTTTGTAAAAAAAATTAATTATATTTGTTTTTTTTAAGTTGTAAGCACGTTTTTGAGAAAAATAAGATTTTCATTTTTTGCTAAAAAGAATTTGTACGGCATGTAGGTACAGTTATTTTTGGTCTTAATAAAAATTTAAAATGTGTGGGTGGAATACCAAAAAAACGCTAGGTACCAACTTTGAAGAAAATCGAAATCAGGCAGCAGCGGAAAGGACAGACAGACAGACGGGCAGAATTGCGAGACCCACTTTTTTCGAATTCGATATCATCGTTATGTCAACTTTGATCAAAATCCCGAGTTCAATTTTATTCACGAATTCGCCCGAAGTCATAATATCATAATTATTGTTTGTTCTCAAGTTGTTTGTTCATTACATCATTATGTGTAGAATAAAATTAGGCCGAAGTCATTTGCAGTTCGAGATATTCGAGACGAATGAATTTTTTTGTAAATTGCCATAGCTAAGTGGATATTTTTGAAACCCCTTTCTGCAATTTATGACGTGATTATCTTAATGAAGTTGATATCTCTATTCGTTCTTGAGATAAAATGAACGAAAGAATGTATCACAAATGTACGAACATATCGCACCCTTAGAATGAAAGTGACCTAACTAAAAAATTCGGCATCCTTTTTACAAACTGGTTTTAGAGTTCATTTCGCTTTTTAAGGACAGTTTATTGAAAAATCAGAAATTAGAGAAATTTTGAGTTAGGTCACTTTCATTCTAAGGGTGCGATATGTACATACAGACATCTCTCTAAAAACAATGGATTTGGATTCTTGGGACCGCGAAATTTGTTTAAATTGAAAATTATTTTGACAGATTTTCGATTGTACCAAATGTGAATGATAAAAACCAGGGTGTACTGCCAATGCTTTTTTTTTGGGGGAATTTCTTACTGTACTCTGTATAGAATAGATTATGCTTCTCTTTACATAAAACAGTCCAAGCAGCTATATTTTGCATGAATAATAGTTGTTGTATTTTTTTTTCATCTTTTTTGACAAGATATTTTTTTTTTAATATTCTCGAAAAGAACTCTAACGATTTTGATTAAACTTCTACTTTAAATATTTTTAAGGCATCTCAGATTTTTGAGAAAAAAATTCACAATTTTCCGAAATAGAAAATTTATTGTTTTAATTTTGGATTATTCCCAAATACATACGTACATATCACGTTTAATGGCTTTATCGATTTTGTTCTTATTTTGATTTTTATTTTTTTAGTTTTTTTTTGTTAATTAAAAAAACATTAATATCACTTGACTTTTGACTTTTCTTTCCATTATTTCATTTGCAACAAAAGCATTTATTTATAAATTGAAACAAAAAACAAAAATTCATGTCTATTATAAAAAAAACAACCTTAAAATAACTTCAGTCACAATCTGGGTAGAAATTAGTTATTTCGTTACTCTTAGTAATTTTTTAAAATAAATCCAACATTACGCTTTGTTTAAGTTTGTGTAAAACGAACTATTAAAAAATATTTTCGTCTACCAAAAATTCGTTTTAGAACTTAAGGTACAATTTTTGATATATTTTGTTGCCAAGTACGCTGCTGATGCGAAACTGTGATCTCCAAACAGACAACGAAACGCTTGCGAAAACACAACGGAAAATATCCTTGGAGAGTTTCACTAATTCTAAAAACAAAATAAAACATAAACGCTAAAATTCAGAGAAACCAATGATACAAGAAAATGATAAACAAAAAAAAACACAAATAAAACTCAAATGTCATTTTTCCGCACACAATAAATAGTCTGTATAATTAAATCAGTGCGAAAAAGGAGCGGAGACTTCTCCAAATAATCTGCTACAATTATAAATTTCGCTCTTCGAACAGCGTACTGCAAAACGAAAAGCAGAACGAAATTTTCCGTTTATGATTTCGTTGTGTCATTTTTGTATAGGATTTTTCGTTTCGCATCAGCAGCGTACTAGGCTTTAGTCTATAATTTGTAGCAGTCAACGTTTTATGTTTTCTCATTTAAGATACCATAACATTATCCTGAATTCTTTAAATTGACTTATTATTATTTATTTGATGTTATAGAATGCACCTTGAAAATATTATTTACCTATATATTTAACTAATTTAAAGGCATTTTCGCCTCAAATGACGGTATCTCTTCTACAGCTTATAGATTGAAGGATCAACCTTTTTCAAGAGCTACCTGAAAACAATTTTACCTTCATACAGACCAAAATTTGTAAGAAAACGTTCCATCAAGGCTGTTGTGTACTGACCCTTTTAAATATTGGTTGTTTTTGTAACTATATACAAACTAATTGACATTTTTTTTAACTTGCTGACTATTTTCGATTATAGAAGCGTTTTTAAAATATATTTTTGACGTATTTTAATTCAAATAAGTACATATGTATTTGGGAATATTTATGATAAAATTATTGAACAACTTTGATACTTTTTCAAAGCATAAGCACATTACAACTTTGAACCACAAGAGGCTTGTTCGTGTGATCCAATTTTGACTTTTATTTAAATTAAACCCTAAAAATTAGATCATTCAGCTCTGGGACATGCTACATAGTAATATTTATGGGACGTGATGAACTTGTTTAGTGGTGCTTAGTTTTTTATTTATGAATTGGTCCCCAACTCTAACAAAAGTGTTATTTGCAAATTATACAGTTTTATGGATAAATATCTGAAATCCCTATAAATTATATAAAATCTGCAGAATATGTATAAATGTCAAAAACTTTATAGACATTATCATGATATAAGTTGTAAACTTAACCTAACCTAAAAAATGTATAATTTATTTTTTAAATCTGTTTAAATAGTTACTTTTATATAAATTATAAAGTTTCATTTTTATGCGTATATATTATAATATGAACCTTTAAATTTCTATACAAAAAAATTAATTTAATGCTGATACAAGTTCTTAACTTATACTAACCACAATAATGCAAACTCCCGAACCAACAAGAATGAATAAAAAAAAATAATAAAACTAGGTACACACACTTAATATCCAACAAAAATTTCATTTAAAAACAGTATATGTGCAAAAAGTACTCATACGCCCCATAATCCCTTTCGTTATTCCTTCACAAAGTTTCCCTTATAACTTTCGTCAAACTTTTGAACACATAAAATTCTTCTCTCTCCCATTTTTATTTTTAAAAATTAAAAAAAAAAAACATAACAAACACTTAAATCCTTTTCCATGTCATAAAAAAAAACCTGGCTGTAAAGTTTCAACACAGGCACTTTGCAGTAGCATCACATTGTGTAGTCTTGAGTCTCCTGACCAGGACCAGACAAGCCATAAGCATAATGGAAACAAGAAATTACATCATCACAGTCAATTTCAATTACCAGGCAACTTTGTTTTGCATTGCAAAAATCCATATATTCCTATGGGGAACGCATGTGTGTATGTGTGTGTGTGTGTCATATTGTATGTGCCATATTGTATGTACTCGTATGTGCTCTTTTTTTATTCCTTGTCCATCCTAACGGTGATGGTGATGTTTTAATTTTTTTTTTTTTTTGTATTGCACTACTGCTGTGATGTGCCATTACAAAACAACAATTTGCAAACAAAAACAAAAACAACCATACTGAATCTTATAATAGAGGTGAAGTCAAATCAAAGGAGTTTGAGTGTAACGGAGAACGTTACGCCGTAACTTTTTGAAATTGTGTCTTCTCAATATACCAGGAAATCGGAAATAACCTGAGCTAACAGTATTTCATCGTCGTTGTTGTGTTTTGTTGTGAATTGTGTACTTGTGTCCTTGGCGGAATGGTGGTTGTTTGGCTGGTTGAGGAGCTAAAAGCAAAACAAACACACGACAGGATTCCATGTTGTCCTCCATGGTTGTCATCTTATTCGGAAACTTTTGAAAAATTGTTTCTGTGGGAAAAGGAATAAAAGCAAATTTATTGCACCAACAGAAATGGCTCGAAAAGTTCACAAAAAAAAAATAAAAAAACAAAAAATAAATATAAAACCAAGCATTGGAACTTTTCACAATCGAATTGGCAACTGAGATGATATTTGAAGATTTTTTTTTTTTGATTTTGTTATTCTAGGCATCTTGTTGGGAAATGGGGATTGTTTTCTTTTTAGTGCTGGTTAGATTTTTTTTTTATTGTTTTTATTGCGTTTCCAAACACATTTTCAAAAGTCGTCACATATTATCCTCTCGAGTATTCGCATTTGTAAAAGGATCTTTATACCTATAATATTAAAAAAAATGTTAGAAAGACCTTTTTGTTTTCATAGTTTTGCTTTCTTTCGGTCTTAAATCTTTTTTTTCTTTTTTTTTTTTATTTTTTGAAAATATGTACTTAGAACGGAAGGAGATAAAAATGGGCGTGGGTGGGGTTGTTCATATATTTATATGTGAAACGAAAAATGCAACTTGACAGTGTCGTTTCAATTTATATGCATTTGGTTGGCCTTTGTTCCTTCTCGTAATAAATATAAAGTCGAAGGGAAGTAGGTATATGTACCTAAATGTAAGGCTACCAGACGAAGTTTTTTTTTATTTTTGGAATTTGAAAAATTTGTGGTCACATAACTTACGGGAGAGTCAACATTTATTTTTAAAGTCAATCGATTTGGGATATTCAAGCGAAGTACTTAAATTTAAAATTATAATATATACCAAATCTATTTTATTTTTATGTCATTTGCTATAAAACTAGGATATAAGTTTCCTCCTATAAAGCCAGATAAATACTTAAGAACATATCATAACTTGTAATCCTTTGTGCAATTTTTAAATTCAAAAGTTTTTTTTTTAATCTTTAAAATTGTAATACATATTTTGATTATACATACATACAAAAGCACATAACGATGGAGAAGTCAGACAAAACGGGTTTCCTCATTCCAGCCGTGTGTCGGTTTTTTTTTTTTTTTCAAAATCCAAAAATTTTTGTTTTTTGGAAATTTTAATATATTTAAAGTCCTGTATACAAAATTTAATTTGATCGGTTAAACAGATAATTATATAGTTGCAAATAAAAAAAAATGATTCTACGAGAGGTACTACCTACCATAAATAATAGCGAAATTAAAATTTCAAGTTATATAGTAGACCGTGTTAGCACACAAAACAACTTTAATCAATATCGTAGGAGCCGTTTTTGAGAAAAATAAGG
Organism: Epistrophe grossulariae; assembly: GCA_929447395.1. Taxonomy (NCBI): domain Eukaryota; kingdom Metazoa; phylum Arthropoda; class Insecta; order Diptera; family Syrphidae; genus Epistrophe; species Epistrophe grossulariae. The sequence continues at coordinate 53,845,237 of OV839568.1, forward strand.
TTTTCCTTAACTGTTTTTAAACATTTGTATATGAGATACTATTGATTTCAGATATAAGAATATTTTTTCGGTTAAAATTTTTTAGAAAATGTTAAAAAATTTACTCGGACTCAAGTTAAAAAAATAGCGATGCTTTCGTTGTTGTTGTTGTTGTTTAAAAAAAATTGAAATTTTTTTAAAAATCTAATTTTTTTTGAGAGGGTTTTTTTAATAATACAAATTCTATATACTATTCTACTGAAATACATCAGCCAAGTAGAAGACTTAGCACTATTTTAATGGACTTTGTTATTTTATTGATTCAAAATAGCTTCTAACGGCCTTTAAGTCTACAAAAATTTGCAAAAATTGCGTATTGACAAAGGCCCTCACTAGTCAACTGTTGAGTCCAAGTGATATGGCCGGGACGAAACGCCAATTTTTGTAGGACTTAAAGGCCGTTAAAAGCTATTTTGAATCAATTTTTTTTTGTTTAAGTAGGTTTGTTAATTTCTCTTCTTAAAAAAATTCTCCATAAAAAAATGACCGAAATCAGTTGGAAAAAAAGGGGACAAAAAAAAATAAAACTGTTACCATTTTTATTTTTGGGGCTTTTTTCTCCAGAAGCTTGTTCTTATATGGGTGATTTTCTGCTTAGCGTAATTTTTAAAAACAAAATTTTGCTAAAACTAGATCTCAAGGTCTACATTGGACAAAAGTGATTATATTTAAAAGTGATGGACTTGGCAGCTTTACGTATTTAGCCGACAATTTATTTATATTTACATAGACATGGTATTAAATCTGTAATAGAATTTTACTACAACTTTTAAGGAACAAAAAATATAGTGAGAACTGAGAAGTACTAAATTTGAACACTTTTTTTTTATTTTTGAATTCTAATGCGTTCTTATTCTTTTTGAAAATATTTTTTGTAAACTTCTGAATCCCCTCTTTAATTTTGACATTTTAAACTTTTAAATGCAATTTTTTTCTTCTTTTTCTTCTTTTTTTTCTTTCTTTCTTAGTTTTTGAAATCTGTTTTTTGAATTTGCTGGATTATTACTCAACATTTATTGCACGGATTTGTTATTATATGTTTTGTCCGAATTAACATTCTTAATAGACAAATTAACATGATTTTTAACATTATTGCTTTAAATAATGTAATTTAAGTTCAGTTAGGATTTATATACACCCATGGTACTGACATTAAGGCTTTAATATAACCTCACATCTCAAAGTTTCTAAATAAATAAAATCAGTGATAATTTGAATTTATATGACTTTAAAAGAAATTCAATATTTTATAAATCAACAAAAATATATAATAACCACGTTTGGATAAAACTACCATGGTAAGTTACTGACACGTAATTTTGTGACACAATTTTTTAGAATACAAAACAAACTTCACTCTTACAGCACAATTATACCTTAGTAAATTGAATTGACTTTTGTTACCAATAAATAAATAGTGTCTCTTCAAAACACAACCACCTAAGCCCCATCGAACTAAAAAAAAGATGGCAAATCCAAATAAGAAAATCTTTTGAATTAAAAAATAAAACAATATTCAATTATGGTTATTTAATTCTAGAGCAAATATTTTGAATTGATTTTCAAAAATTTTTTTTTTTTTCAAAATTAAATCAAGCAAATTTTGATTCAAACTTCTCTGAGAACAACATTTTTATTTAATGAAGTATTTTAATAGAAAATAGAAAATTTAACTGAAGAAAACAAAAAACAGACATGCTCACGGTACTGACATTTTTTGCCAAAGGGAAAAAGTAGCAAATTTTTTGTACCTATAGTACAAACACAAACCAGAAATTCATGAGAAAATTTAACATTTAATTACAAAAAATCACTGGACCTTTGTTCCTTTATTTAATGCCAACTTCCGCAGTAACTGATAAAAATTAATTAATTAACTAAATCCCTGGAGCGGATTTTTATATTAAATTTTTTTCTATATGTAAAATTTTGTAAAATACTTTTAAGAAAATAAAATTAGATAAGCAATATTTTTTTTAAATTATTAGAAATTATTTCATAAAAAATTTCATTAAAAACGGGTGCACAGAAAATGAGATGGCACAGAAAATTAAAATGGTTCTCTGAAAGGTGTCATTAATAACTAGTTTTTGGAAATAAATTGTTTACTGTTAAAATAAACTGATCATTATTTTTGAAGCTTTGGAGCTGTTTTGGAGAAAAATCTGATTTTAGATTATTTTGTTATACATTTATGTTATGATTACAAAATAAACTACCTTAACTTTAACTATCGGGTTTTTCAATAAGAGCGCTACAAAAGTTTTTTTTAAATAAAACAAAAACGGTTTTGGATATCAATGAAATTCTTTATTCCTGTGAAAACACGTTCGATGCCATTATGTATGTAACTCGATTTCTTTTGCATGGCCACCACGGGCACGCTTGCAGAAGTCCAGACGCTGAACCCAATTTTCGACGGTTTTCAAGCATAAATCAGCAGATACTGCTGCAATTTCACGTTCGATATTCGTACGAAGTTCATCAATCATCTCTGGCTTGTTGGCATAGACCATAGACTTAACGTAGCCCCACAGAAAATAGTCTAACGGCGTCAAATCGCACTATCGAGGCGGCCAAGTGACTGGACCATTTCGTGAGATAACACGTTCTCCAAACTTGGTTTCCAATAAATTCATTGTGACATTCGCTGTGTGACTTGTGGTGCCGTCCTGTTGGAACCACATGTTCTCCAAGTCCATATCATCCATTTGGGGCAAAAAATATTCGGTTATCATTGAACGGTAGCGATCCCCATTCACAGTAACGTGCCGGTCTTGATCATCACGGAAGAAGTACGGCCCAATGACGCCGCCAGCCCATAAACCACACCAAACCGTAATTTTTTCGGGATGCAATGATAACTCATGGAGTACGTGTTGATTACCAATACCGCATATTTTGTTTATTGACGAAGGCATTCAGCCAGAAATGAGCCTCATCGCTGAAGATGATTTTTCGATGAAAATCCGAATCATTTTCAAGTTGTTGCTCAGCCCAATTCACGAACATACGACGCTTCTGGTGGTCAAGCGGCTTCAATTCTTGCGTCAATTTAATCTTGTAAGGATGTAGGCCAAGATCTTTTTGCAAAATTCGCCACAACGACGTCACAGAGATGCCCAACGCTTGAGAACGACGTGTGAGAGACACATTTGGGCTTTCTGCAACTGAAGCCTCAGCGGCAGCAATATTCTCGACACTACGGGTACTTCTTTGTCTCACTGGCACGGGAACATTTTGTACTGTGCCTGTGGATTCAAATTTTTCCACTAGACGCTCAATTGTTGATCTGCTAGGACGATTATGACGACCATAAATTGGACGTAGTGCTCTTAACGTTGAGGCCACTGACTCCGAATTTCGGTAATAAATTTTAATAATTTCGACTCGTTGTTGGCTCGTATATCTTTCCATCATGAAATGGCAAACCTTACTGAAGAGAAATGTCAAAAGAGCGGAAAGAAATATGGCGTCGTTTGCTGTCCCTGTTGCTCTACTTTTGTAGCGTTCCTGTTGAAAAACCCTTTACTTTCACATTCATAATTTATTTTGTTTTCATCTAAATAGCTTTGTTGTTTATTGAATATTATTGTCATAGTTTTTAATCATTATAAATTTTTCGTTCTTTCAATTAGTTTGTTTTTCTCATTTTGTTTTTATATTGTTCTATATAAATTGTTTATAAAATAAATTAGATACATTTTATCTATCGCGCATCTCAACTTATTATTATTATTGTTATTTATTTATTTAATTATATTTTTGTGTACTTGTTTTTCTTTATTTTCATTTATTTAATTGTGTATGTTTTTTTAAGAATTTTGTGTGTATTTTTTTTTAACTTTTGTTTGATGAAGATTTCTAGTTCTAGCTTTTCTTTCAATTGAAGTCTAGAACATGTAGATATTGATTAAAATAAAACTCTAATTACTTGGCAGTGATGAGGTAGCATATCGTCACCTGATTGCAAGAACCAAATAACTCAATTTTCGAATTTTTGAGAAAGTCGCAAAAAACGCCTTGGCCTCTTTTCAGGTTCCAATTATTGCATAATAAATAATAAAAAAAAAATAAATAATTAAGTAAAATAATAACACCATATTTTTTCTGCGCTACTGGTTGTAGTAAAATGTGAAAATTACGATTGTTATCGATTGAAGGTAGCAAAAATCCAAGGACCTCAAATATTTAAAAAATTGATTTAGCTGGGCCTTGCAATCAGGTGACGATAGGTATATAGGTATACCACTCTCTGTAAATTGTGCAATATATTTTGGCTATACAATAAAACATATGTATAAGATTTTCCCAAAATTGAATGTTTTTCACGGGTATTGGAATAGACAAATCTTCGAAAAGTATCTTGTTATCACCTTACAGCCGTTCGGATTTTGTAGAAAATAATTGTATATCCCTTCAATTTTTGCCAATATTATGCACACAGGAATGATTGAAAGTTATAAGTCACTATTAGCCTTAGTTCCATAAACGAGCTACCGAAAACTATTTTTTTTATTGAGGAAATGTCCAAAATATGTATGAGTTTGTAGAATATCGTCTTATGTGTTTAAGTTGTAGCCAAGCAGACACACATACGAACAGCGACCCACTTTTTCAACTTCTCTATATATCGTCTTTATCGTAATACCAAGTTTTATCTAAAATGCAGTCACTTTTAAAAATCAATCAAAAAGTTACTATATATGTAGGATATGAGAATATTGTACGGAAACCGAATTGTTCATATATACGCATACGAATTCGTACATATTTAATAATTTATAAGAAATTAAATAGAGAATCAATGGATTTAACTATTTTTTTAAAGATGATTCATTTCCTTATAAATTAGACGATAAATCAAGCCAATCGTCAAAACAATGTTCTCAAACGATTATAATCTCCTCTGACGCAATGAAAGCCCTGCCTGGCTTATAAAACAAAAAGCTAATCGTTAATCGACGACAATTTATTTTTGTGTACTCATCTTCGTATACAGTTTGACAAAACAGAATTATAGCTCCTCATAGATTCGTTATAGTACTGCCCGTTATCTTAATGGGAATTTGGTCTTTTTATATTCCTTGAAAAATACCAATCAAATAAAATATAAATATATAGGTATAGCAAAATAACTGCCTCCTGATATCAAATCAAACAACGTCTCAAAGCTAGTGGTACAGAAAAACCTTTATTACATATATCCGGTGCCGAACCTGGAAATTTTGCCGCCCTAGGCAAATTGTTATTTTTCCACCCCGAATAAAAAAAAAAGATAACGACAACATTAAGATTTAAATCGGGTCTTGGGTCATTGTTGAGCAAAAATAGGTTTTTATAAGCTTAATCTTCGAGAAACTGCAATACTTTCAGGAAAAGCTAATAATTTTTTAATGTCGTTAGTAAATTTGGATACAATTCAAGTAAGAAGTTTGAAACTAAATAGTTTAAAATTGACACTTAAGTTTGAAATTAACAACAACAGAAGTTTGGTTAAATATATAAAATTCATTCAAGAGATATTAATTATATAATATCCTTTTGAAGCTCGTTGTAAATAATTGTTACTGTTAATATTGATTTAAGTTATTAGCAGTTGTTTAACTCCACCTAAACACTGCGCAAAGCGCTCATAGAGAGAAGATAGCGTAACATCAATAACATAAAAACAGAAATTTTTAAATTTCAATTCTGGATCGATTGTTTCAAGAGATTGTTCAGACTGATAACAGCAGCTATACGAAGGCTCATCAAATAGGACACAATGAAATTGACTTGAATGTTCATTTTCTCAGCAATGCTTACAGCGTTCTTGTAAAATATTTCAAACAAAGATTCCTTAGAACGGTTTATCTGAATGTATACTGTCGCAATTTATCAAAATGCTCCAAAAAGGTTAAAAAGTCCATTGATTTTGATTGAAGCATTTAAGAAAAGATATTTATTTGCATAAAACTGGTTTCAAAAAACTTTTGACAGTGCAAACTTGAATTTGTGTATTGCTTTTGCTCTGCTTGAAACCCGGATATTGGATAAATTTTTAAAAGAAATTCGCTTAGAATATTTGTTTTTGAAGAATGGCCCAGCGCATCGCAAAACAACAAATAACGAAGAAAATTATACAGGGAAGTAGTTATTGAAGTAGACGGATATGTTTCCCTTTTTTAGCTTTGAAATTATTGTACTGATTTTGCTGCCCTAGTCAAGTGCCGCCCTAGGCAATAACATGTTTTGCCCACAGGCAGGTTCGGCACTGCATATATCTACCCATTTTCCTACCTAATATAGAAGCACTTAACCGATATTTTGTTCTGACCATACTTAAGTCAACTAAAGCACATTTCCGTTCTTTACCTCCTCATTGACGGTAAGTGGTGTGGGTGTGGTGTGGTGGGTGGGATGAAAAGTGTATAATATTTTTAACATTGAATCAAAAACAACAACAACAACACCAAAACCATATAACCATTACAAAAGTCTTCCCAAAGATATCTATCTATCTATCTATACCTAACTGATGCGGCGTTAAAAATAAACTGAACAGTTCAAAGCATTCTTATCCTCCATTTATATTATCCCAAAGGGCAATTCTTTACTTATTATTTTTCCTGCATCTTTTGTGAAGTGTGGGTGTTAAATTAAATTTATGGATACCTAAATATATGTAGACTTTTATAAAAAGAAGAACACAAAAATTCAAAAAAAAAATAATAATAATTTTAATAAGTATCAGTATCTATTAAAAAACCATATCAAAAAGAATGTATATGAGATGTGAAAGCCATTAATCCGTTTTACCTGTTTTTCTCAAATTTTCACTCTCGCAAAGCATTTAAATTTGAGTTTGTGTCAACATTATGGATATATAAATGTGAAAAGTGAAACAACAACAAACTACACGAGTATAATGGAAAATAAAATGAAATTGTTTCATCATTTGGGACTAATTCAATTTTGATTTCAATTTCCCTCAAATTTTCTACACTTTACACGTCATATACATAGGTTAGGTACCTAAAAACAAAGCACATACAAAGCAACACAGAGAAGTCGCCACTGCACACAAATGGTGTTGGTTGATGTCAGGTGAATGAATGAGAATACAAACCAAAAATTCTAGTTGAAAACTTGATTTGATTTTCATTTAGAAGGTCTTCAACTGTACTATACGTATCTATCTAACATATTATGTACCTATATATGGAAGATCCCATTTTTGGTTTACCACTTATGATAAAACAAGGATACTCACTCACAATCAGAACTAGAATTTTATTTCGAGTGGTTACTTGCGGAAATAAAGAATTTCTCTTTATCTATTGTTTAGACTGTGAAATGTCCTTTTAAACTTTGATATTTATTTTACCATTTGGGTGGATTCATTTTTGTAAATTTCTGTGCTCTCTGATTTCCTTTCATTTTTTTTTACAATTTTGTCAGCGGTTTTCCCTTGAGTGTAAGTGAGTGGTCTTTTGATTTATGAGTGCATTATATAGTTTATTTATTAGATGTATATTTTTATGGAGCACATCTTTGAGGGATAAGAATAAATAGTGTATATTCTAATAAAATACATATACAGGGTGTCTCGAAACTCAACGGCAAGGAGGGACCGAGTGATAGACTAGGATATACCTGCATACTGGGAAAAAATAAGAAAAAAAAAATCCATCGCGCTCGGTTAAGTAATAATAGGCAATCATGTCGATTATATGGAATCCGAAATACTTGATCCGCAGTGATTCTCAGTACAGTGTTCTCTTTTGTTTTCACGACAAATGGGTAAAGAGAAAAGAGAGCACTGCACTGATAATCACTGCGGATCCAATATTGCGGATTCCATAATCGACATGAATATGTATTTAAAAAAAATAGTGAAAATCGATACCCTAGGCCACATTTTTAGTTATACCTACTGTGGTAAAAAGTTTCCAAATTTTGTGGAGTTTTTGTTATGTAATCCTGAATAACCATGCTATTAATCGCAATCATAAATCCAAAAATAAATATTTTAAGTTTCATAAGAAAAATAAAAAGTCTGAATCATGGCTCAAAAAAATTTTGTAAGCTAACTTTAACACCTAATATTTAAGAAAAAGTTTACTTCAACACCTTCTGCAAGTTATTTCAAAAATTAGCCAATTTTATCAAGATTCCAAAATGGTACAACTCTTGCTACTACACTCAGAGAAAAAAAGAGTATAATTAGGGAGAAACATACTCAAATTGACAAATTAAGTACGTCGGATTTGAATTAATATTAACGCATTCTTTCTTTAAGTAATTGCATTCCTAAGTTAAGCACGACCATTTTTTTGTTTTGATGGTATAGAAGTCATTTTAACTCAAAATGACTTCGTTCTTATATTGAGTACTTTTTGGGTAAAATAAGGAAAAGCGGAGTTAAATTGAAGGATCGCGTTCTTAAATTCAATCTAAATATGCTCAAAATTAGACTTCCATTTTTCTCTGGGTGTAATTATTCATTCGTTAAAAATATTACTGCTTTTTAATTTGAAAAAATGACCTCGGTTCATTTCAATCACTTTTACGAGAATAATGGTGTTTTGTACTCAAAAATCGGTTTTACCAAGGTGTATTGAACATAAACGGAGGAACTAAAATCAAACACTGTTTGCCGTAAATTAGAGTGAGATAGATCTACATTGTACGCTACGGTCTTCGTTGAGTATAATGCAACGTTCCTTGTTTTACTCGCAGCTTCTCGTAATCGTGCGCTTTTTTGCTACCCTGGGGTCTGGAATCGAGTAGTGTTGTGGAAATTGTGTTAGTTATTATCTAGTAATAGGTACTAAAAATTTCACTATTTTAACCAACATTATTCTGCAAAAATCGACTCTGGGTGCATTCAGTGTAGACACGAGTTATCAAACTTTGTACGTAGGTTGCACATGGTACGGGTGGTAGTTGTTTTGTTTTAAAATTCGATGAGCAATGCTTTTCGGTATTCCAGTGGATCAAAAGGTACCCAAATGTGGGGCGTCACCCAAACCACTGGCTATTCATCTTTGCACACTTATCATAATCGCAAGGACGAGTACTCGTACGGCCAGCGTGGCTGCCAGTCGCGGTGGGACATCTCTATGACACAACGACGAAATAGTTTTAAATGAAATTGAAAGTGATCCCAGCGCTTCAGTGCTTGCGATTGAAAGATCATTATTTTTACAACCAAACGAGACGGATTTTTTTTCTTATTTTTCTCAGTACAAGTATAACCTATCCTATCAACCGGGCCCCGCTTGATGTTGAGTTTCGGAACACCCTGTTTATAACCAAAGGACATTCCCTTTGTTTTTTATAAAATTGTATGTATGTACATATATGTTACATTTATGTACATAATGTACACATATTTTCTACATAAATGTATTTGTTCCCCTTTTTGAATTAAAAGGAACTTGGATGTGGAGAAGAGAGTTTCAGTGCCGGGATGGGATGGGCATAGGATACATGTGATATCTTTTATTTTGAATTCATTTTCAACAAAATTCCATTTAGTTACAAACATACATACATATGTTACATATAGATAGTTTGTTTGTTTATGTAGTTTTGAGGTCTAATTCAGTTGAGTGCTTTATTTGGTTTATGCATTTGACGTCTTGTCGACATAAACATAATTTTATATCTACCTTACTTTATAGTTGAGAAATGATTCATATTTGAAACTAAGAAGTCTGAAAATGATGGATGATAAAGAAAAGAAAAGGATATAAGGCTATCTACCCAATGCATGATATACATACAATCCAATTTAACTATAGCAGACCCATGCTTGAGTTGCTTCGCTTTATTTTCATATAAAGATAAAAACAAAATAATTTCGATACTTTCCGTACGCTTTTTTAAATAAAATGAACAGTAAGATAAATGAACTTGCTCCTATAGATATGTACGTGCGATCAGACTATTGTTTAAAGTCAGCGAAGATTGTAACGGGTGATTTTTTAGCTGGTTTGGTTTTGGCAACACTGGTTTTGACAGCTGACGTGTGTTTAGTACCTTGTGTCGCTGTCAAACAGCTTCAGTTTGGTTTGCAATTTACCCATGGATCGTCTTACAAATGAACAACGCTTGCAAATTATTGAATTTTACTATCAAAATTCGTGCTCGGTTCGAAATGTTCATCGCGCGCTGCTTCCATTTTATGGTCGGCATTCTCGACCTTCTGAGCAGTCTATTCGGAAGATTGTGACCAAATTTCGCACCAAATTTACTTTTTTGGACCAGAAGCATTGCAACAGCTACCAATGCATCCCGAAAAAGCCACTGTTTGGTGCGGTTTATGGGCCGGCGGCATTATTGGGCCATATTTCTTCAAAGATGATGCGAATCGCAGCGTTACTGTCAATGGTGAACGCTACCGAGCGATGATAACAAACTTTTTTTTGCCCGAAATGGAAGTTCTTGACTTGCATGATATGTGGTTTCAACAAGACGGTGCCACATGCCACACAGCACGCGAAACAATGGCGCAATTGCGAGGCGAGTTTGGTGAACAGTTAATTTCACGTTTCGGGCCGGTCAATTGGCCGCCTAGATCGTGCGATTTGACACCATTAGACTATTTTTTGTGGGGGTATGTCAAGGCTAATGTCTATAGGGACAAGCCCGCTTCGATTGACGCACTGGAAGCCAACATCCATGCATTCATTCGTGAGATACCGGCCGATATGTGTGAAAGAGTATGCCAAAATTGGACTCAGCGGATGGGCTACCTGAGACGCAGCCGCGGTCAACATTTGCAAGAAATTATCTTTAAACATTAAATTGCAAGGTTCAAACTATCGATTCAAATAAATATTTCATTCATTTTTTCGAATTTTTTGTGTTTTTTTTTTTTTAAAGTTCTAAACCTCTTAAAAAATCACCCGTTATAAGCTTATATTTATTTGATTTTAAAAGAAATCATCTATATAATAATCTAGCTGCGAAAACTGTATATTGCATAACCCATTGGTAGTAAAAAATCTACTTAGAATTTCGAAATTCGGGGAATTTGCTATCACTAATTTTCAATGACGTTTAATTCTTGTCGTAGCCAAGTGAAAAACGATTGTGTTTCAGTAAAAAAAATATTTTTTGTACAAATTCTAAAATTTGGAAATTAATTAATTTATATTTTGTTACAAATTCTTAAACCAAAAAAAATTTAATTATTGGCAATAAAAAAAGAATTAACAAACAAAACTACCTATGCGCTTAAAAAAAAAAAAAACGTGGAAGTAAAAGAACGCATCACTTTAAAAACAAGCCGGACTAAAATTAGTTCCTCAGTACATTATTGAAACCACTTTATTTTAAGAACATTTATTTAATTTTATATCGAATCTATTTTCTTGGAAAAAAATGCTAAAACATTGAATAAATGAACAAATATCAACAACACTGTTTTCTTGACGATCTCTATCATTTGACAGCTGTAATAGTGCTCAAGGGTTATGGGATTTTTTTTTGCGGGAGTTTTCATGTCTAAAGCCAAGGTTAAAACCTGTGTAGATTTCCCATTGAAAGAATGGGTGTAAGTGCAAGAAGGGGTAATTCTGGTTAAAAATCAAGTTTCGGAAATTTATCCTCCATTTTTTCATTTGGATATAAAAATTTTTGTATCTCTGAGACACGACATGAGTTTAAAAATTGGGATTGTCAAAGTTGTGCTGCACTACGAGTTACCAAAATTGGAACTGAATACTAGAGACCTAGCTATATGAGGCCTTTCTAAACCAGCTATACTTTATACAAATGTTCAGCATTTTTTGTGGAAAATAAAAAGGGGAAAAATTTGGGACTTTTTTATAACTTGAAGGGATTTTTGTTTTTAAAAGCTTCAAGTATTGGTGTGACATACGACAGTTAATTTCGAAATTCAGAATTTATTCTTTTAATTGCTTTAATTGGAAATATGCTTTATTTGATTAAATTAAACGTACATTCTAACGGACACTTACTTAAGTGGAGACTTTTTCCCGGAATCAAAAAATTTTGATATCTGAATTTGTATCTAATTTAATGCTTATTTGTTTCGCAAAAATTTGTAACTCGCATATATTCTGAGTTATTCCGCTTAATTAAGTACTGAAGTTGGCGAACGAAAATTCGAAAACAATAATTTTGTTGGTCTGACCCTTAGGACAAAAAGTTTCTATCTGCTCCCACATCACTTTCTAGAAAACTAAGGTAGATTATTTCATGTTGTGTAATTTTTGTTTTTATTAATTTTGATCAAAACGTGTAAATGTATACCTATACATTTTATTTTTTTCTGAATCTTTTATAATTAATAAATTTAGAATATATTTAATAGTTATTCAGTAGGTAATTAAAGTTAAAAAAATCGATAGAATTTTGTTGCTTAAAGGTAAGTCACTTGGGCGTAGGACAAGAAGATTCTTAGTGACTGATAGAACTTTGTGTCACAATTTGTTCATATAAATTCAACTTCACAATTGATTCAAATAATGGGATGCATTGGAGCAGGAGGGTCCTATCTCCATCGCAAAAAGGTTATATTTATGAAGTTATTTAGTTTTTGTAAGTATACAAGGTTCTATCTGACTAGCTATAGAACTTTTTGAACTTATAAGATAGATTTAGATCTGTGCAGATATGAACTCTGTTTTCTGCTTTTTTTCAATTATTTTTCCGAAATCGTAAGAGTAAGAGAGATTTGGATAAAAGCAATCGAAAGAGAACAGCCTTTTTAGTACGATGCAATATAGGTTAGGTTAGGTTGGTGGGCTGACGGTTGGTCTTGTTACCGTCACACTTAGATCAATGTAGATCCATTGTGATACCCTTTAGAAAAAACCTATGATGAAAGTCCTATAACAGAGCCCGTTAAGGGCGTCGGTTTTCAGCGAGCTTTAGCCCGAAGTTGCTAGGGAAGTGTCAAACGGCATAGTCTAGTCACCTCGGTGAGGAGAGATTAACGCGCCAATTTCTATTATTGGGCGTGTTCCCCTTCTTTACCCCCACAGGGTCGGATCATCCCCATCACAAGCTTCGATTTGATTTCGATGGCAGAAATTGCTTTTATTGCCGCTTGACTGTCAATGAAAAAGGTAATATCAGCTTGTGGTATTGCCATCATTGAGATTAGTCTAGCAGCTTTCGTCACTGCCAAGACCTCAGCTTGGAAGACACTGCTATAATTGGGAAGTCTGAATGAGCTGGATAGTCCAAGTGTTTCTGAATAGAAACCTGCACCAACACCAGTATCCATCTTGGAGCCGTCGGTGAAATTAACTTTAATAACTCAAAAACTATGTGAGCTATAATAATTTTTGATTTGCCCAACCAATGAGAATTTAATTAGCAACAAATTCAGACATCAAAAGTTTTTAATTCCTCCAAAAAGTATCTGCCATAGTAAGGGACGTATTACATTAGTCAAGATTTACAAACTAGCCCGTTGTCTGTTAGAAAAGTCTAAGTTAGATCACTCTTAAATTATACATCAACTAAACATGTTCATTTATAACTTGGATGGCTGTCCAAGACGACGTTTATAAAAACGACCGATAGTACCTACCAAGCGTTTGAAGACATTCCCCCGTCATGTTTTTTTCATTTTTTTGTATCCTAAAATATCGGTACATCTGTACCAATTTTTTTTTTTTCTTAAAAACTTATCCACAATTTAAAAAAAAATTACATAATTTTTAAAGGTACCTTTAGGTTTCTAAAAAAAAAACAAAATTCAGAAAAATGGTTATAAATGACACTTTCCATAGACCATTTTTCCGATTTTCTCCCGTATTATTTGAACAAATTTAACATTTGAAGGGTCCAGAGAGAGAAGGGGTCAAGTGACATTTTTCGATTTTTTTTGTTATTTTTTTACCAATTATTAAGCGACAACTTAAATTTTGGTTTAATTCTTGTGTCCCTATGGTTATTACTTACAAAGTTAACTTCAGATAAAAGGGTTAACTACACGTTTGTTTTGAAGTTTTTTTTAGGCAAGAAGGGGTTAAAATTACTTAACACCTCTATGAGTTGAGAACGCATTTTTGATTATGCAATAAAAGCCGAAAGATAAAATACCAAGCAATATATTGTTTTTTGCAAGAAGGTGGTAAGTGCTATAGACCAAGATTTCTTCCGAAGAGAGAAGAGACAACCAAACAAACTTTCTATTGAAAAAATTAAAAATCTCGATGACCAGATGAAATTTGTACCCCAAGAACAACGTTGGTTTTGTGAAAAGGAGTTATCTGAAATTCCTGATAACAAAAAAAATCCTAAACCAAATTTTAAGAAACCCAACTTTCACTTGACCCCTTTTTCATAAAAAATAAATAAAACTCATTTTCGCTTAAAGTTGTCAAGTGCTGAATTTTTTGTAAATCACCAACTTCTAATGAATTTAAATAAAGTAAAAATTACTAAAAATTGTACTTTTTTATGGCTTTTTTTATAAGTTTTTCTCGATTTCAGAAAAAAAGTTATAAACGTAAAACTTTAAACGCTTATAACTCAAAACTTCAAAAATGTCACTTGACCCAATTTGTCACTTGAGCAATTTTTTTTCATAATTTTTGTATATAGGTTAATAAATTATTATTTTCTTTATAAAATCCTTCGAAGGATTTTTATTTTTTTCTTCTCATAGATTAAGATTACGATTAAGATACAGCCAAAATGCTGTTAGTTCAATAACAGCCCAAGTTGATTTACCTAGATTTTCATGTTGATTTAATAAGAATACTAATTTAAGGCAGTGTAAAGTATAAAAGATGCCATATGAAGGATTTTAAAGTTAGTTGTATTAATTCAACATTCTAAATTTGTATTTTATTGCAAGGATGTGACCCGGAATGGTATTAAATATTTAATACCGGTTCGACCCGAGACGAAATTAAATTCTTATTGATTTAGTTTCGGGTCGACCCGAAATTAGAGTTTAATTTCGGACCGAGTTTAGTGACAGAAATAGATTTGCACGGATTTTGCACCAACTTCGGATCGACCCGAAATTATTAATATAGTACCAAATAATATAATATAATACGGGGTCATATCCCTGTTTTATTGTATGTTAGTATTAAGCATGATGAACCTAGATGAAAAAAATCAATCTGATAATTTCTCTACAAGTTTGTGGCACTCACCCTTTTTCAAGTTTCCTTTATCATAATTATGTCAAATTTTAATAAATCTTATGACCTAGCCCTTCTACCAAGGAAAATTAATCAAAAAAAAAAATTACTAACAATTAATTTAATTTATACAAACATAAAATTGTCCTATAGTTGCTAATCTATTAACCAATTTTCTCTTTGAAAATTTGAATGAAATTAATCTTTCATTTTTTAAGGATATAAACTTCTCTCATTATATGTATATGTACATAATATATACTTTTGTAGTCAAACGAATTGAAATAAAAATAAAATTTCACATTTGACTTCATAAAATTCAATGAATCGCGGTGATTGCAAGTAATTAATTTGCTTACAAAAAAACATCAATTAAAAATCTAAACTTATAGATAAAAATATACTTTTGGTATATAAAATATATCTATCTGTATATACCTACAACAAAGTCGGCACATCAAATGTCGCTTGCCTAAAATATACTTTAATTAAAAAGTTTATAGCTTTGAAGTTACCACCATTTAGAGACGACATTAACAACATCACTCTAGTTTTGGCTTTATTTGTCATTGTAATGGCATTAAGTACAATCAAGCATTGTAAAACACTCCCTAGCAGTTGTATCAGCATTCTATGGCTTGTTTTTAATTACAAATTAATTGCAGACTTCTCAGTTCTCATTTCTCCCTCATTCCTCTACCCGTGCCGCCTTTTCTACACTTTTACTTCTCATAAAACTCAAATAAATCAACAAAATCCAAGCAGCAGCCATCGAGCTCTATAGCTCTAAGGACCATAATCACACCATACTGATACCACCACCGCCTCGCCACCGCCCCGTTATTAAGAGTGAAAGAGAGAGAGAGAGAGAGAGAGAAATTTTTGTCGTAATAGCAATTAAAGGTTTGTCCGTTAGCACGTTTGCCTTTTCCACTAATTTACTGTACATTAAAGTGACTGTGAAACCAACCGCTACTCTCCCAGGACGAAAAGGACGAAAAAAAAATAAATAAATAAATACCACTGTCGTAAAGTAATGATGTCTTGGGACTACGATTCGAGGATTCATTTCACCGCATTAAACTACGGATTCAGCAAGGATTTCTATGGTACTCTAAAGGGCTGGGTTGTGAAAAATTGGTGTCGCAATTCACAAAGTATAAAATGTATACGAGTATTTACATTTTATGTTTGAGTATAATATTCAAGTTGGTTGTCCTCTTTTTACAGGACACCTACACAACTCATTTAGAAATGAGAAAGGTTAGTAGGGGGTGTGTATACCTACAAACGTGTCCTATTTTCACACAAAAAGGCTATTCTTCTGTCTGAAACAAAACGCAAGAAGAAAAAATCGATAATTTTCCTTAAGGTGTGATCATATATTGAAAAAGGTTTATCACACAAAATAAAAACTAAAAATATATACCAAACGGTTAATTTCGAATACAATAAGTTCGTTTTGTCGTCATACCTCTCTCTCTGTCTTATTCAAATAGTGTTTACTTCATTTGAATGTGACTTTATTGCATGTAGATTGAAGATACCTATATACATATATCCAGTCATACGGATGCATAATACGCTTGCAGATTGGAGATTGCAAAATCAACGACTCCTTTCAACAGAGCAAAACTAATTCAAATGTGGTTTTCGTTGGTTCTGGGGTGTTGGTTGAATCTTTGTCCCAAAAACACGTTCAATACACTCTGCGTCACTTGATTTAAACTAAACTCTTAAACAAATCTTTTTTTTGTGTTCTTTTTGGTGTAGGACTTTCATCGTGTGGAAATTAAATACACCAAACTACGTAATTTACTTTGAAAAATAAAAACAAAATGTCAGTGAAATTATTCAGTCGTCATGTCGTTTTTAACCAGATAACTGCGTTTTTTCATTAAATAATCATGTCGATTACGGAACCCACAATATTGGATCCGCAGTGATTCTCCGTGCAGTGCTCTCTTTTCTCTTTACCCTAGTTGTGAAAAGAAAAGAGAACACTGGACTGTGAATCACTTCGGATCAAGTATTGCGGATTCCATAATTGACATGAATATTAACAAAAAATGATTTCCTTGAAATTTAATAATTATTTGAAGTATGTACATATATAAAATTGTCAAACCAGTAGCAACATCCAGCAAAATCATCGCAATATTCGGCCCAAAAACTCTAAATTTTCATTATCTGGATAAAATAATATTTCGAATGAACCTTAATATTTTATTTCTGCCAAATGAAATATTAATGTACTCAATTTCGAACCCATCGTTTGAATGATAATGACGATTGACGAAAACAGCCGGAGAGAAAAAGCTAAATAACAGCTTTATTCTGCGTTGTTAACACAAGTGTTGAGGAAAAAATTGATTTAAATGGCACCCAAAAATACTTTCGAGATTTTTTGTTGTACAGAAAAGAAATTAAAGGTAAATGAAAATACAAACGAAGAGGATGAAGAGGCTGCATTGGATACCGGAACCAAAAATGAACAAAAAATAGGAAACCGACGAAGTTGATGAAGAGGAAATATAATATTATGTCGGCGTTTAAAAAGTTTAAATGTATAAATAAAAATTTAATAAATATTTTTTGTATTCTCACTTATCAATATTTTTGTTTTTAACAAACTTTCGGACATTTTTCACCATTTTCAGCAAATTAAATATACCGTAAAAATTCAGCGATATATTTTTCACAATGGTCCATTTTTTTTTATCAAGTTCTAGGAATGATAGAAATCAGTAAATATTTTGCACAGTTTCCAGCCAGGGTTGCGAATTTTTGAATTAAAATATCTTTAAGTCATAAGCTAGTTGATGACTTATGAATTAAACAAAATTTATTCATAAATTAGTTTGTGACTTATGAATTAAAATAATTTAATTCATAAGCATATAGTAAGTGATTTATGAATTAAAAATTTTTAATTCAAAAACATGTAAGTGACTTATAAATTAAAAAAAATGGAATTCACAAACAAGTAAGTGACTTATGATTTAAAAAAAATATTAATTCACAAGCAAGTAGGTAAGTGACTTATGTAATTCACCAGCAAGTAAGTGGCTTATGAATTAAAAAAATTTAATTAAAAAACAAGTAGGTAAGTGACTTTTGTAATTCACCACCAAGTAAGTGACTTATGAATTAAAAAAAATAATCATAAGCCATTTAGGGTCTTTTGAATTAAAAATTTTTAATCCAAAAGCAATTTAGAATTGGAGAGAGAGAGCATTCAGCATGATAACACATTAGCTCTGCAAAAATTTTCTATAAATATTGATTTTTATTCAATTGGGTTATGAGAATGCATAAACGGCAAATCACACAAAATTATTCAAAACCTTGATAGCCACTATCGTTAATAATTATGCAGTCAAAACAAGCTTATGAATTCCAATTCACTAATTAACTTATGAATTATTTTTTTTTTTTTTATTCATAAGTCACTTACTTGCTGGTGAATTACATAAGTCACTTACCTACTTGCTTGTGAATTAATGTTTTTTAAATCATAAGTCACTTATTTGCTTGTGAATTACATTTTTTTAATTCATAAGTCACTTACATGTTTTTGAATTAAAAATTTTTAATTCATAAATCACTTACTAGTTTATGAATTAAATTATTTTAATTCATAAGTCACTTAATAGCTTATGAGTTAAATTTTTTTAAATTCATAAGTCTTTTACTAGCGTATGAATTAACTATTTTTTAATTCATAAGTCACTTACTTGTCTTTGAATTAAATTTTTCTAATTCATAAGTCACTTACTAGCTTGTGAATTCAAAACAAGCTTTAGCTAACAAGTGACTTAAGCTTTTGCAACCCTGTTCAGCAAAATAAATGTACCGAAAACAGAATATTGTATATAACTTTTACTATAGTGTAATTTTCTTTCTGTTCTTTTAAAGTGGTGCTTTTTTGCTCAAATTCAGGAATTGGTGTATTTTTTTTCACAACGGCCATATTTTTCAAGGAATATTAGGTAAAAATGAGATTTGGCTGGCCTAGAAAAAATTCAAAATTCTTGTAGATACATTTTTCATCAGAAAATAAACAACGGTGTAAATTTTAATTCATCAGACTGTTTCCAATTTAAAAAATAAACTTCGGTGTGAATTTTATATCTGAATAAATTCTGTAACGATGATATAGCGAAGTCGAAAAAATTGGGTTGGTTAGGTACAATTTTTTAAAGCAATCAATGAAATTATTATATTTTAAAAATCAAAAAAAAACAAATAATTTTTTTGCACTCAAAAAAAAAAAATTCAGAAAAATGATTATAAATGGTACTTGTCATAGAACCATTTTTTTTTTTATTAAATTTTTACAAAATGGGTTCAACTGATTTTCATTTTTTTATGGAGGTAATTTTAAAAAGTTTTAAAAATTGTGTTATCAACATTTTCAATATTTTTTTTTATTTTTAAAAAATGTTTAAGAATTTTTTTTTAAAACTAAATATGTAATTCGAAAACGGCTATAGTTCGATTTTTATTAAACACGAGTTTTTTTAACATTATCTAATTGATTTTAAACAAAAATTATTCTTATAACTAGAAAAAATGGTACCTACCATACAAATGTTTAAAAACCGATAAGGAAAATCTGATTTGCCTTAAAAACGTCTCCAACGATCAGTACGATCTACCATATTACTGGAACAAATTTTTTATTATAGTCTATTATAAACGGCTCACATTGAACCATATTTTTGGTTTTTGACTATTTTATTAACTGTTGAACTGATTTTAATCAAATTTTGTATACAAGAGTTTGTAATAAGTTTAAATAATATTGCAATTAATAAAAAAAAAACAATTTTGGATTTAAAAAAAATTTCAAAATTATTTTTTTAAAATTTGGTATTTCGACAATGTGTATACATAGATGATTGTTTTTTTTCAAAATTAATTTTTTTAACTGCGCATATGAAGATAAATATAAAATATGGCGTATATGAATTTTTTTCTTACAAATGTCTATACAAAATTTTTATGTTCATATTATACAAAATAAATTTTTTTTAAAACAATGATTTTTATTTTTTACTAAAAATAAAGCGCTACGCAAGAGAAGAAAGCGTTTTTTGTGAAAACCCATTACGCATGCCGATTTTTCGAAAAAAGTCATCTTCGCCGATGAAGCGCATTTCCATCTGAATGACTTCGTGAATAAATAAAATTGTCGAATTTGGGGCTCAAAAAAATTCTTACTCAATTGCGATCCATGCCAAATAAATGCATACACATACGAACATTACTGTCTGGTGCGTATTTTGCTGGCGCGACTTTTTTGAAAATGAGGCCGGATTGCAATGACTTTGAATGGCATTCGTTATAGGAAGATGATGCTGGAGTTATTGTGGCCTCCACTGGGACGGCAGGATCTACACGACATGTGGTTTCACAATCGATTTATATTACAGCAACTTTTACCACAGATAAATATTGAAAAGTTTAAAAACAAATTTACTACGAAAAATCATTTACAAAAATTAATCGATTTTTATAGAATGATGCGGAGTGTATTCTTTCATATTCACCAAAACTAGATTACCTTTGTTAATTTTGCATTAAATGCATCTAAAATCCTCATGTTAAATTCATAAACATATACATAAAATATACATTCAACACATATATACATAGATACACAGTATACATAATATGCAAAAGACTGCAGACGCTTTTGCTGAGCGCTTAATTTAGTTACAATCCTTAAGAGTGTGGTCAGAGTCTTGTCAAAATGAGAGATTATCCTTATCATTGTCATTGTGTTGTACAGCAATATCCATATCCTTCCATCCTTAAAAAGAAAAGGAAATAAGGATAGGTATATATGTATACTTATGTTTTCCATGGAAGTGCAGAAGGAAGCATGGTTATTAAATTTTCATCAGGCTGGGTCCTGAGTCTGGGATGAAAATATAGCACTTGATTCATAAGCAGAACCAGAAGAGTGTTATTATAGCTGGGCTATAGGTAAACATTTATATATGTATAATATGTATGAAGATTTACACAATAGTTAACTATTATTTTACCCGGTAGAGTTAACCACAAAAGTGCAGGACTATAAAGGATCAAAATAATTAAATTATCACTGATTCCATAGTTTTTTTTATTTTTCCTTGAATATTTATGTATGTATGTGTTTACGTATTTTTCAACGATTCTTAAACGGAAAGGCCATTGTAAATATAATGGGACTTAACTTAAGGTCTATATTATTATAATTTTAAATTGAATGTTTGGCACACTATATTCTGGGTCTGGTCGGTGTGTTTGCTGTTGATGTCAAAATGAGTACATATTTACATTTGTTAAGATTAAACGAAAGGACTTGGAAGTAGGATTTCGCTACAGAAATATATACAAAACATTATACAGAGGAAATATATTATAGGAAACCCTTGTTGTGAAATGTAATGGAATATGCTTTCAAGGGGCTTCAAATTGTTTATTGGTAGTTAACTGAAGAATCATAAATTAAGTAATTTAATTTTAACATCATTGAGAAGGTTTCTTATACATTATACAATCAAATCACAAGCATTTTGTCCTTGAGGGGCAATCAGAGCATGTTTTGTGTTATTATTATTATTTCAAGTAGGAAAACAATGTCTGTGTTTGTGTTATATACCTACGCATATCAACACTGAGTAAATGGGACTTTTTGATTGGATTATGTTTGTTATTCAAATTAAATGGGTAAAATAACTGTATACTTACTCGTATGTCTTCTTTAAAGATTCGATATAATATCAACGTCACAATTGGTACTTGGTATATCTACTCATATAATACCTATGATTTAAGTCAAAAAACATTTGGAGAAAATCGATAATTTATTTTGTAGATACTAGGTATAGTTTAAGATTTATTCCTACTAAAAATATATTGAATTCCAAATTATGTTAAATTGGTAACTGGTAATATTAAATAATTTATTCAATAATTCAAACAAGAATTTATCAATGTGAGACAACTTTAAAATTTTCTTCATAATATCATTATATTACAGTATAAGTTATTTTGTTAGGTAAATATATATTATCTGTATATGTATGTTTTATTATGGAGAATAATTTTTAAAGTTTAAATAGTATCGTAAGTTAGGACTTTAAAATTAACATTTTTTTGAATTCTTCAAAATAGGCTAAAATATGAAGTTGAAGATCGCTGCACCCGAAGTTTTTTTTTTTCTTTAGACTTGCAGCTCTCCATAAGTTCAATGGTATTATATTTTTTTTAGACGGGGAACCAGACCATAATAAATGCTTTATAAAAAAAAATTATACTTCGTAGAGTATACGTTTCTCTAGGGGCGATGTGTCTTATTTTTTTTTTTATTTTTTTTATTGAGATTTTTTGACCATGAAACTTAAAAGGAAATACAGGCAAGTTTAGACCCTTATAACCGGATCAACGAATTTATTTTTTTTATTTCATGTTCTTAAGTCTTTTATTCTTGCCTAACAACAAATTATAACAAAATGGTAATAATAAAAAAAATAGATACGCATAAATATGTTTTTTTCCTTAATTTGAAAATACATATTGTTGTTTTAGTTCTATAATTGGCTCAAATGTAGCTTGAAATGTAAATCGACTTCACAGAAAGTTATAATAATGTAACAATAGATATAGGATATAAATATGTTATAAATGAGCATATAATATATTACAAAAAAAAACATATTTTTGTATTTATTTAACGTACATCACCCCTGGAAAACTTGCCATCAACATTTTGGTGTTTAAAGTTTTAGAATACCATTCATATACTTATATGGAGAACTGTAAGTCTAAGGGGCCAGTTATAGCTTTCCTTGAAACTCATCATTGAAAATTTTAATTTTCATTTTTGAGGCCCTAAAAAACCGATATCAGTGATTATTTTGATGCCAATAAAAAGCTGAGGACTCGATTATTATTTCTAGTCAAAAAAATATTTCATTTTGGCCCTACCTTTCACATAAAACGATTTTTAAGATTTCAATGATCAATGATAAGGTAGTTCAATCATTGAAATAAAGAAATTCATTTCCTGCGAAAGTCTGGGCCAAAATGAAGTATTTTTTTGACTAGAAATAATAATTGAGTTATCAGCTTTTTATTTGCATTAAAATAACCACTGATTTCACTTTTTAAGTGCCTCAAAATTAACAATTAAAATTTTCAATGATGAGTTTCAATGAAAGCTATAACTGGCCCCTAAAGATGAAAAAAACTCCGGATGCAGCGATCTCCAACTTCATGCTAAAATTAGTTTTTTTTTTTTTGTAAACAATATTGAGTGAAGGTGAATTTGTCGAATTTAATTAACCTTAGCACCATAGTTTTATAATATTATCTAGCATATTTTAATAAAAAAATAAATTTAAGATATTATGAATGAGGGTATACAAAAATAAAGAATATAGCATCGCTTTGCACAATATGCAATATTCATGGAATTTAGAGTTTAAACCGAAAATTTGTTAAAAATCCATATAATTATAGAAATAAATTGATTAAATAACTTCCAAAAATTATCCTTACACCAACGCGATATACACTAACTGATTTCTTCAACAAATCTTAATTTTCGAAAAACATTGAAATCGTTTGAGGGGTTTTTTGGAGGTACATATGTACCTACATTTTTTATGCTTATAAAATATTTTCTAAATATTGTGTAGTTAAAAAATTAAATAAAAAAAAAAATCATCTAACTATTTTCACAACATCGAATTTTCAAAAAAAAAAATGTTTGAAATTTTTTTTAAATCCAAAATTTTTATTTTTTTAAATTTTGATATTCAATATTATTTAAACTTATTGAACTTATTAAAAAAAAAATTTCATTAAAATCGGTTAGACAGAAAATAAGATAGTCGAAAACATATGATATTTCTCATATAGAAACATTTCTCAGATAATTTTTTTTTGCAATGTTATGGTAGATCGTACTGATATATGGTTATATACAAATTTTAATCAAAATCATAGGAGTCGTTTTTGAAAACAGTGAGATTTTCCTTACCGATTTTTGAACTCTTGTATGGGAGGCAACGTTAGTTTTGGTTATAAGAATAATTTTTATTTAAAATCTGCTAGATAATGTTCAAAGACTGTTGGGTGCCAAGTTTGATCAAAATTGGTCAAGTCGTTTTCGAATTATTAAGTTCTCAAAAAAAAAATTTTAATCTTTTTTTTAAAATCCAAAAAAATAAATTTTGAAAATTTTGGCACACAAAAATTTTAAAACTTTTTAAAACATTCTAAATAAAAAAATTGATCAAAATCGGTTGAACCATGGCTTTTAGAAAATCGAAAATCAAAAAAACGGTTCTATGGGAGTACTATTATAACCATTTTTCATAAATGTTTGCTTTACAAAATGGTAGCCTTTAAAAAAAAATTACTGAATTACGTTTTTGAGGAAAATATGATTTTCATTTTTTGCTAAAAAGATTTGTACGGCAGATACTGTTATTTTTGGTCCTAAAAAAATGAAAAAAACGGGAGTTCCCAAAAAACGGTACGTACCAAGCTTAAAGAAAATCGACCGACGGCAGAATTGCGAGACCCACTTTTTTCGACTTCGCTATCATTGTAATATCAAGTTTGATCAAAATCTCGAGTTAAATTTTTGTACTTGCAAGTAAAAAATGGTAAAAAATGAAAATCTATTTTGGACAGGGTGACCCAAAAATTAAATCAAAGTAGATCCCGGGTAGACAATTATCTGGGAAAAACTATTTATAAGCTTGGTCCTAGCTAGATTAGCCATTATATAGTAAATCCTATATTGGGCCTAGACAGGCGCAAGTCTGGCCGATCTTGACTAATTTAGTAGTGGCTAGTTGGCGTTGTCTCATAAAAACAGGAAGGGACCCAAATAGTTTTCGCTTGGTGTAGCCTGGATGAGGATTTGTATCTGGGCGTTATCTTGGTCTTAGGTTATAGTGTTGCCTCTTTATTGGCGTTGTCAGATGTAACTAAGACTGGGCCTAGATAGTTTAGACTTGATGTAGCCTAGTTATATAACTTTACTTTATCATATAGCAAATACGTGAAGTATCAATTCATAAACATTTTAACATCCCTCTTCTGTATTGCAAATTAGCATAGTGGGTAGCGTGCTGGATCTTTGATTGGAACGACGCGAGTTCAAATCTCGGAGAGGTAAAAGTGAAGTTTTTTAAATTAAATTAAACTCTATAAATTTCAGACAAAGAGAAAAGCGGTCCCAAACCACCCCCCTAATATGAGAAATGAGTGCCTACAAATGTCTCAATAAAAAGCTATCCAAAGCCTGACTTGGAAGATCTATCTCGACATACAGAGCAATTAACAAATTAGCGAGGGCCAAGCTAGATAATACTCGATAGGCCCATGTTATAAACTATAGACAAAACTAGCTGGGGCCAAGGCATTAACGAGTCGCAAATTCTACACGGGATGTTTTTCTAAATGAAGAAAAATTTAATAACTGAAAAACCGTAAGAATTTAATATTAAAGTATTACAGCTTATAAAATTCTTAAGAAAATAATTAAAAAAAAAAACACATTTTGACGATCGTTGAACAGTATGATATGAGTTATTTATACATTTCGGTTATATTGGTTTTTTTTTTTGAAAATATTGTTTAAACAAATTTAAGCAAGAAATTAATTTTAAGGGCAGGTTCCTGGTCACTGAAATTCATTTTTGGTGTTAATAGACTTAATTTGAAGTCAATACCAAGCCTCAGTTCCCTTTAGGTATTTTTTCTGTAGACGCTTACTTTTTTGTTATAAACAAAAAATACTATAAAAATTGCATTTTAAAAATAAATTTTGGAACTGCATATTTAGAAACTAAGTGAAATTACGAACAATCCCTGTTTTTTATTTCCAAAACTTGAAAAATTATGCAGCTTTTAACGTTTAAGAATAATTTCGATTTTCAAGAAAAATTATTAAAAAAAACCCTATTGTAGCGACCACTAAATGGTGTTCCATTTTTTTTGATCTTTTAGATAAAACTATATAAAACAACTAGAGTAGATGCGCAGTTTAATGAAAATAGACTTTTCAAATTTGAATTATTAAGATATCAAAAACGGCACTTTTAATTTCTTATAGCTGCCTTTTGAAATTATAAAATGTATTTCTAGAAAACACCTGATTTTATTTTTTTCTCTGATGCCTATTTTACAATTTTTGGTTTTCAAATGTTTTTATCTCGAGTTTTAGATTTCCTAGAATTTTTTTATATATGTATGCGTATATTTATAAGATTTATCGATTGGAGAAAAAAAAAAAAGAAAACAAAAGTTAAGTTAAAAGCCAAGTTTTTGAGAAAAATAAGATTTCTATTAACTGCTTAGTAAAATTTTACGGCAGGTACCGTTATTTTTGGTCTTAAAAAACAAAATGAAAAAAACGTAAGGTATTTAAATACCAAGATTAAATTAAATCGTTCCACCTGTTTAGGGTACAGACGAACATTAATACTGTAGATAAAAAGACAGACGGACAGAATTGCAAGACCCACTTTTTTCGACTTCGATATCATTGTACTATATAACTTATCTTTATCTTTTAGTATCTCATTTTCTGTTTAACTGATTTAAATTAAATTTGTTTATACAAAAGCTTCCTTCAAATAATATTGCATATCAAAATAAAAAAAATAATTCAACATTTAAAAAAAATGTTGAATTCGATAATTTTTGCAAATTCGAAAATGGTGGATGAAATTTTTTTTACTTTTTTAGTTCTTCATAAACTAAGGACCTATTTATAAAACTTCATTGCCGATACCAAAATTTATTTCTTCCAATTATTTTATAGTTATTATTACAATATTTTTGAAAACAGAAAACCCACAAAAATTCTCCAAAAAATGTATGTTCCTGGATATTAAGTATAACCTACGCTTGCACACCAAAGGGAATTATGTGACGTAATGATTAACTTCACCCATATCTAGAGGTAATAAATGTATCGTTAAACATCGAAATAGTAGAAAAAGAAATCAATTTGTTTAATATTCATAACTTATTGCTTTGTTCACACATTTTCCTTAACTGTGTCATTTTATTAATAAACCAATAAACTTTACATGATTGTTATTTATAACCACCTCTTTACTGACAAAGCTATACTTATATTTGGGTCTTAATAACAAATTCGCAAGCGATCCTTATTACATGAAGAACCGTTATAGTTATAGTATGCGTTGCCTACAGCATAACAAGCAATTTTAATGTTTTTTTTTTTACCTTTTTAAAAAGTCCCGAGAGAAGAATCGTTAACCCACATAAAATGAAATGGAATCGTATATCCTGCCTGCAAACTGAACAGTGAACACACAACCAAATTATAACACTACATGGATTTCAAGAAACATTTTACTAAAGCAAAGCACACTATACGAAGCAAGAGAAAGAAAAAACAACTTTCAACTATACCCCCAAGCTCAAAAGCACTGTGCATTGTGCAATTCTCGTTCAATATTCCAGACATTCGAATATATCCAAACCCACAGAAAATAGCTTGCACAACAAGGATCAAACAATTGAAAGGGATTCCAATGGTATAGATATGCCTGCATTTTCAAAAAACTGAGAAGAACTAAATAAAAGGATATATGAATGAGAATGTATATCCATACCTATGTACACACATTTTGCTCTCGTATTATATTTGTTGAGCAAGAATTTGTAGAGTTCCTGTTGGAAAAATACAATTTTGCAAAGAAAGTATTTTGTGACTGTAAAATAGTTTCAAATGCATTCGGGCTAAGTTCCCGGGTTCCTTTTTGTATTCCAAAGAAATATAATCGGTCCGTGAGAAGAGAAAATCCAAGTTTTGGCATAACAAAAAAAAAAAAAACTGCAACTGCAAATTCAACGACAATGACGATGATGACTAAATTGCAAAGAAAATGGTTGTTATAGAAAAGTTTTATACAAATTTTATTTTCTTGAAAATCTAACGAAAATATTTTTTGTTAGAAAATATACATATAAAAATAGTCAAACGATTTTCTTACCAATTGTTAAAATACAAAAAAAGGAATTTAGTGAACTTTTCACTGTTTTTTTTACTTAACTTACTTATTTATTTTGTCTGTTTAAGAAATTTAAAATTAAGTCGGAAATTTATAAATACAAAATTATTATATCTAAGATAGAAATTTAGATAAATGTAACTATGTTAGAGTATTTTCGATAGAGTAAAAGAACGTCGCGTGTGGTTACCTAAATTCGACGGTGCAGGGACATAAGGCCCAGGGACATAAAGCCCAAATTTTATTTTTGTCCCACTAATTTGGGCCTTAAGTCCCACCTAGCTTCAAATTTTTTTTGTTAACAATGGGACATACATAAGTCTCAAATTTTTTAGAGGCATAATTTGTTGATGTTTTATTTGAAAGAAAATTAGCACAATGCTAGCACCCAGAATTACGGCGTATAAACAGTGAGGCAGGGCCGTAGCGTCAATTGGGGCAACCGGGGCGATCGCAATTCAACTGATCAAAAAAATCCAACTCTATTTCTAGATACTAGGTAGATATGAGTATAATAATCTGAGCATGTAGAAAATTCATATTAAAGATGAATTGCACCGTTTTGAACTGTGCCCACTCATATTCATCATATTCAAGTAGGTATTTGTGATTTCGTTTTGTGTCCATTTGAGACATGAAATGTTCATTTGTACAGACAGTACACACAAAAACTCTTGGAATTCTATAATGCACCTCTGACTGTCTGTGCCTAGTATGCGGCTCGTGTTTTTGTCAACGATTTCCAACAACTGCAATATTCAAATAATTTTTAATTCACGAGCGTGAACCATGTGATGTTTTATATAATATTGCGTAAGTTCAAGATTCACCTCCATGAACCTGCCCAAGACGAGAGATTTAATGATCCTCAACAGCGTTTCCTTGTAACCATTTTCTACTACTACTTTACACTATATAACAGCTTGAGAGCAGATTCACTGGAGTGAAGAATGTTTTAAACACTTATAAAGTTTTGCAACCTTCCGTTATAACAAACTCGTCAAAGATTAATTTGGAAGAAAAAGCGTATAAGTTTTTTGAGAAATTTTCGCAAGACATATCATCTGATTTTTCCTCTCAGTTGCTTTCTATCAGGTCATCATTTTTGAAAGAAATTAGTTCCATGAAAAATGTTAAGGAATTGGCTATGTTTTTGATAGTTAAGAATTCTTCACTGTCTTCGAGTTATCCAGATGTATGCACAGCTCTTACAATTTTCTTGGGTATTACTATTACCACAGCAAAATGCAGCTGAAATATCTTTTTCGTAGCTGCATGGGCCCTACTATGTAACTTGCTTCTACTTTCGAATCCATTCGAAAGTTGTTTTCAATGCTTATTTTAAGTGGTAATATGTGTGAAAGTGGGATCAAATTTTGGTGCTTTCGACTTTTTGCCAAAGAATCTTCAACTAGCGCTGTTCTATTTCCGTTTATATGCGTTTGCTAAAGAATTAGCGAGCTGAGATTTTGCGAATTCGAATATTTTTATTGTAGAATCGAGTTACATAGTTGGGCCCCAGAAATATATCAAAAACTACTTGCGAAGCACAATGGAGCACGATAAATAAATTTAGGTAAAGTAATTGATGAGTTTGCTACTGCCAAGGCGCGATAAAAAAAAAAACATTTAAATAAGCTTTTATTTTTGTAAGTAGAAATAATTTTATCAACTTGTTATATTTTTGTATTGTAGGTATTGTTTTGGTTCCCCTAAGGGTTACAAGTCTCCCTCTCCTATCCCTCTCGCCTTACTCCTTCTCGCAACCTCTAGTGCCTTTATCCACTCTTCCCCCTCCCTCCTACGTCCATTATATTCCTCATCTTCTCCCCTGTTGACATTCCTTCATCACCACCTGACCTGAATCTTTCTATCACACGTTCCCAACTAATTATATACAAACATAATAAGAATTTTTTTGTTGAAATTCATTTAACCAATATTTAGGAAGTAATTGAGAAACAGGGCTCCATATATTTGATCTTGCCCCGGGGCCCCACAAGCTCTTGCTATGGCCCTGCAGTGAGGTATGTATGGGAGGCAACCCCCCTGCTTGGGCACACTATAGAATTTGAGGCAGTTGCTAGGTTGGGTGTATGCAAAGTTTCTTTTTATCATTCGATACTTTTTATTTAGTTGGACATAACCCCCAATTTGGGGCATACGCCCCACTTGACTTTGGGCCTTATGTCCCTGGGCCTTATAGTCAGGACAACGTGATGCAAAATTGGTTTTATTTCATTTTCTTAGTTGAATTATTTATAGTCAAAATGAAAATTCTGCAGGCTTATGTACTTGACATTATGATGATAGCGAACTCGAAAAAAGTGGGTCTCGCGTGGTTCGATTTTCTTTAAACTTGGTAGGTACCATATAGTTTTAGGACCAAAAATAACGGTACCTGCCATACAGTTTTTTTACCAAAAAATGATGTTCTAGTTTTTCTAAAAATCATGCCCAAAATTTAAAAAAACAAAAAATTCAGTAATTTTTTTTACAAAAAAGCTATCATTTTATACAAAAATTCCGAAAAATTATTATAAATGGTAAAACCTTTTTTTGATTTTCGATTTTCTCAAAAAATTGTTTAAACTAATTTTGCCAAATTTTTTATGGAGAATGTTTCAAAATAGTTTTAACAGTTTTCGTATACCAACATTTTCAAATTTGTTTTTTTTTTGATTTTTAGAAAAAGTTTTTTTTTGAAAACTTAATAATTTAAAAACGGTCTGTTTTTTTATTAAATTTGGCAGCTAGCAGTTTTTAACATTATCTAGCAGATTTAAAAAAAAAATATTTTTGTAACCGGTTTATCTTTTATAGAACCATTTTTTTGGTCTTTGACTATCTCATTATCTATTGAACCGATTTTTATGAAATTTAGCTTTTAATAATTTCTAATTATATTCCATGTCCAAATTTAAAAAAAATAAACAAATTTTAGATTTTTAAAAAAAATTTCAAAATAATTTTTTCGATATTTCGAAAATGGGTAAATGTTTTTTTTTTTTAATAAATTGTTTAAGTCCCAATTAATAAATACTAAAAAATTGCGCACCATTTTTTTTTTTAAGTTTTCAAAATTTTGTGTAAAAAAATAATTTTTTTTTAAAACCGAACTCATAAATTAAGATTTATTACACACTGGCTTACATAGTGTTGTGTTAAAAACAATTTTGGAGGTTGTTTTATTACTATTTTTTGTTTTAAACGGTTAAAACATAATAATACCCAATTGCGAATCCCTTCCCCGAACACTTAGCCGATATTTGCCACTTTTTTTTTTAACTGGTTTATTTTCGTTGCTATTGTTCGGAAAGTAAAAGAGTTTGTTTGAAAATAAAATGAAGGAATGTATATATGGTTTTCGATATTATTAACTATTGCATAGTATTTTAAATTTTACCGTTGTTTTTTATTTAATAATTTTTCATTTTAGTCATAGTTTTAGAAAGTCGATTTCCCGCTCAAATGATTTTTTTTCCCTAAAAAATATTCCCAAGAGTAATTTTCAAAAGTATTGACACATCATTTTGAAACACCCCTTATTTCTTACACGTACTGCGGCGTAAAATATTCGCTGGAAACCACCGCAGTTATATTTTAAAAGTTTAAAATTTTTGTCACCTTTAGTTCCCTATATTGTATTAACTCTGGTTCAGAGTAAATGCCTGAAAATAAAATATTTTGTTTATTTTTCTTAGCAAACTCTTTCGTGTATGTCTTTTTAATTCAGAACAAAATTGTCACAACTAGATTATTTATACAAAAGTACACACATATTTTCCTTTTTTATTAACAATGAAAATCTTCAGAATCAAAATGCAAACTCAAAACGATAAGTAGCATCCACAAAATGTTCTATGTATGCAAATTTCAATGGACACTCTCGAGTATATTCCCAATCAAGTTCTAAATGAATGAAATGTGGTTCAAAGCAAGAGGGTCCTTTTGCTATATCAAGCAAATCCTTTCACATGGAATATATATACTCTTCATTCGTCTTGCATTCATAAGTGCAATTCAAGTGGTGTATGTGGGTAGGTGGGTAGATGTTCAACCTTCAAGGCGTCACAAAAAGTATTTTTAATTCCAAAAAAATAAAAAAAAATAAGGCAGCAAAAATGTTCCTTTCATGAAATTTGGTCCATCTGTCATTTTATAAAACACACGTGCCAGACAAGGCAAGAGGCGGCTGGCCATATACGAGTACCTATATGTGTGTGTAGGAATGTGCTGGAAAAAAAGGACATGGCCACTTCACTTTCACCTCTCTCGCTTGCTGCTGCATTTCTCTCTATACATAATATTTATGTAGCTTTACGTATATACGTAGCAGGACTATGACTAGTCTTTTCAATTGCATTCCTGAAAATGTGCAAAAGTGCTTTGGTCTTTTGCTATGAAAAGCAAAAATGAGAAAGCGTTGTACCACTCGAGCCACACCAGTTAAGTGTACAGTGTTCAGGTTGGAATAGGTACTTTCACAGCATGCCAACCGTAACCAATATATCTCGCTGTTTCTTTCCCCTCGTTGTCCTGGGGGCTGGTTTTTGTGGGGACGTTTTATATAGCGATGTGCCGTCAGGACAGTCTGCGATGTTAAGAGTCGTCCTTTATTTCAGTGACCACCCACTGTGCTGTGAGTGAAGTTGTCCAGACCACCGAAGCCCACTTCCACTTTTCACAGTTTTTCACCATCACTTTGTGGGTTCTGCGATGCGATTCAAATTTGGACGTAATTTTTGTTTTTTTTTTTTTTGTTATTTTTTAAAACGAAAATATTGCTTTTTTTTATGGCGAGTTCTTTTTTTTTAATAGTTTCTTCCCACTCGTCCTTGTTGGTCCAGTTGTTAAAGTAGTGAATGTTGGTGGAATGGAGGGAAAAGGGGAAGGGCAAGGCGGTTTGGGAAATAAAAAATTATATGATTGGATTGCTGTGTCGGGGGAAATCCCACTGAATTTTCAAGCCATATCGCAGTCAGTGCAGCACCCATCACCCAACGCTGCGCCGCGCGCCGCACCGCGAATGCAATTTAAACAAATTGAAATTGCACATGCCACTCAGGGGAGCAACGCGCAGCAGTGTGGGCAAACACAAAGTGCGACTTAAGTTAATTGCAATGCGAATAACGTTATTTGGGATTTTAAATGAGCGTGTTCAAGCTGCGGGGAGTTATATTATCTATTCGTGCCGCACATATATTCGTGTGATTTAGATGAAGCTGAGTTGGAACAATTAATCAGCGGTTATATTGTATAGGTATATAGAACACATATAGTTAAGTGCAATCGATTTAAAAACGGACTTAACAGGAGTGTGTACGAGTTTTTGAACAGGACACGAACATATTTCAATTTAAGTGAAAAGGAGAAACCGCGATTATTTTATTTTTTGATTTTTTTTTAGGATGTTGGATAAAGTAATTGATATGTTTTATATGGTTGTTTGAAATTGTTTCAAGTTTTATACGATTTCAATTAAAATTCACTCAATGAAACTAATGAAATCATACAAAGTGAACTAGAGGAAATAATTAAACTAAATAAAATAAAAAAATAAGATAAAAATCGTTAGGTGTACCTTAAACTAGCATGATAGGGAGCTGCTCTTGAGACTTTTTTTTCATATAAATAAATAAAATAAATAGAAACTTCTATAAAGCCCGTATAGTACTACATTTTTTCTTGTTTTTAATTCATCAAAAATGAAACTAAAGCAGTACGAAGAATTCATTACTGAAAATTCGCATATGAGTGAGTGTGTACACATCAAACCCTAAAAATGTGAAAATGTCAGAAAAAATGAGAAAATGTCACAAAAAATGTATTAAAAATGTTGATTCGATTTACATTTTTTAGCTTCTAACAGCTTTTTTTTGACATGTCAGAACTGAAAATTAAAACATATTTCAAAAAGCATTAAAAAACTAATGCTCAAAAAACATTTCGGATTAAATGGAATCGGATATTATTTTGTGTTGTCGTTAGTATAAATTGATCAAATAGGTATTGCAGCATTAGAAGAAATAACAACAAAAGGATTTTTAAATAATGTTGACTATCCATAATATTTTTTTGCCAGATAAGTGCTTTTCCTTTTTTAAAAACAAGATCTTTCCCTTTTTCTCTTGGCTGACACTTTAGTATGATTTAATGAGCTAAAAATGAAGAAAAAAATGTAGTGTCATACATGCTTAAGCGAAAGCTCATAGAATAAAGGACTACACTCCAAATCCTGACTTTAAAATAATTCTCAGAATTTATAATTTCACCTTAACAACCTATGATATCCATAATATCCTTGTGGCTGTAGATTAGAAAAGTCCACCTTCAAAAAAATAATCACACTAAGGCAGATCTTGGGAAAACACAGGATATTCAAATCGGTACCAACCAATTTTGTGTCGATTTCAAGGCCACGTAGAGACAAGCTATATAAAGGGATTTTCATACTGTGGAATGAGAATGTGAAATATCGGAAAATAAAAAAAAAAAAAACACATCCAAAATCCGCCAAAATCGCCTATTAAATGTAGGTTTACCTTAAATGTTATTGAGTTTATAGGAAACGGGTCGTTATTCTGTATTACAAAATTCTATAAGACCAAAATTCTGTAAATGGAATTAAAATTCTGTATGATCATAGTTCCGTATTTCTTTATTCTGTAAATCTTTTATTCTGTATTCCAAAATTCTGTAAATCCAGAATTCTGTATATCAAAATTCTGCAAATCTAGAATTCTGGATATTAAAATTCTGTAAATACAAATTTCTGGAAAATTATAAATACATACATATATTCTGAACTCCAAAATGCTTAATTTCAAAAATTCTGTAAATTATAAAAGAAAAATTGTTTTGATAATGAAAAAATGTGCATTATCAAAACAATTTTTCTTTTATAATTTACAAAATTTTTGAAATTCATCATTTTGGAATAAAGAATTTTGAAAAACAGGATTTTAGATTTTTAGAATTTTGGAATATAGAATTTTGAATTACAGAATTTTGAAATACAGAATTTTAGAAATTGAATTTTGTCACTTACAGAATAATGAATAATGAACCAGAGTTTAACGCATTACTTACATACAATTTGTTTTTTGCTAGATTTCCACTTTGGCTTTTGGGTTGGGGTCATTATTCTGGAAGTGCCAAAATTCTGTATTTTAAAATTCTGTAAATCTAAAATTCTTTGCTCCAAAATTCTGAAAATCCAAAATTCTGTTTTTCAAAATTCTGTAAAACCATAATTCTGTATTTCAAAATTCTGTAAATTATAAAAGAAAAATTGTTTTGGAGTTCAGAATACAAAAATTTTGTATACCTACTATAAGCTTTCATCAGAAAAAGTTTGTTTATCTCAAGTTTTAAACGAAATAATATAAATAACGTAAAAATTCTTTTAGTTCCACAATTTTTATGTTATTTCTCTTCTGGATTTACAGTTAAATTACAACACAGTTTAAACTTACCATGATGTAGAAACGTTTATTGGTTATTTTTAGTTCAATGTGAAAACAATTTATTTATTGAGAACCACAAGTAATTGTTAAGTTATTTGATGTAGTTCATAAAATATATTTTTATGGTATCCTGTTACATTCAAAATTTGTCGATATCAACCAAATGAGAAGAAAAGTTTCACATCGGCAATTTAATTTTTTTAAATGTAATATTAAAATGAAAGATAAACATTATATTAACTATACAGTATTTACAGAATTTAGATTTACAGAATTCTGGATTTATGGAATTTAAGAACACAGAATTATTATAGATTTAAAGAATAATGAAATAAAAATTATGTTCATACAGAATCTTCAA
This sequence comes from Epistrophe grossulariae, assembly GCA_929447395.1. Taxonomy (NCBI): domain Eukaryota; kingdom Metazoa; phylum Arthropoda; class Insecta; order Diptera; family Syrphidae; genus Epistrophe; species Epistrophe grossulariae. Next base: position 53,881,295 of record OV839568.1, read on the forward strand.
TCCATTTACAGAATTTTGTCATTCAGAATTTTGGTCACACAGAATTTTGTGATACAGAATAACGACTCGTCTCTTGCCTTTTTTCAATTGAATAGACCAATTTGACAGGAAGTGGTTCCTGATGCCAAATAAAATAAAAGCATATACAATATACATACATACATACATATGTACTTAGCTAGATTTCTTAAATTTTTTTTTGGATTTGAGAATTTTGGTTATTTTAGTTTTGTAAATTTTGGTTTTTTGGTATCGATATGCAAGAAGAAAATTTTTTGCAAAATATTCTGGGATTTCTAGATTCGTTTATTACGAATATAGCAAAAAGAAGCCTTACTTCTGCCATCCTGTCCTGTTGAAATTTGGATTTTCTGAACAATGGGTTTTTTGGGTTCGGACTTTTCGTCATTTGGTGTATTTTGATCTTCTATGATATAAAATTTTTGGAATTTTGGATTTTCAGGATTTTGATTTACAGAATAAAGGGATTTTAGGATTTTGGATTTATTTTCTCAGAATTTTGGATTTACAGCATAAAGTGTTTTTAGGATTTTGGATTTTTTTTCCCAGAATTTTGGATTTACATCATAAAGGGTTTTTGGAATTTTAAATTTTCGGGATGCTGTGTTTTTTTTATTTGAGTTTTTAAGATTTAACATTTTCAGGGTTTTATATTTTCTGTATTTTGGGTTTTCCGGATTTTGTAATTTCGGGATATAAGATTTTCAATATTTCGGTATTTTCGATTTTGGAGATTCAGGGTTTTCTGAAAAATGGGTTTTCGGGATTCTAAATATTCCAGATTTTGAATTTTCTGGCGAAAGGCTTTACATGATTTGGGATTTTCCAATTTTGGGATTTAAGATTTTCAATATTTCAGAATTTTGGGATTTTCAATGTTTGAGATTCAGGGTTTTTTAAATAATTGATTCTCAGAATTCTGAATATTCCAGATTTTGGATTGTATGGGTAAAGGGTTTTTTTAGATTTGGGGTTTTCGGATTTCTATAAGTTTTCAGTATTCTAACCCCGAACCCTAATACTTTCCTTCTTTCCAACAACCAATTTGAATAAAATATAACAAGATTACTTAAAATGCTCCTTCATTATTTGTATCTAGATACTATTTTAATGATTTTAAGCAATAAGCGAAAACAACTCCTTCACAACTTCCCAAGACCAAGGTTTGCAAGCTTAGGTAACCATGAGCAGAAAACTGTATTCGGACTTTTCGAGGCTCTTGTGTGGATTTTTATTTAAATTAAAAATTGTATTCTACTTTAACTGGAGCTGAGTACAATTCAATTGAATATAATTTATTCAAACCTACATATATATAACGTAGGAACTGGAAAAAGTTACCACCATATGTTTCACAAGCTTCAATTACTTACTGTCTGACATTTATACTTGAGTGAAAAACAAAATACTATACACAAAACATCAATGAGAAAAAAGAAATCTTAGTCTTAACTAAACCAACAATTTTCTTTAACAATATCAAAAAAAAAAAAATATAACGGACATTCTAACTAAGTAAGGATGTGATAAAATGTTTTTATACGCACACAATTCTAAAAGAAATCCTCAAGAAATGTGCTTTTTGCGTGGAAAAGGAATATTTTCTTTGAACAATTTTATTTCTTTTTGGTTGAATGAAAGAAATAAGAGAAAAAAAAAACATTGTTAAAAAAAATAAATAGAAAAGAAAGAGAAATAGATACAAAAAAAAAAAATAAAAAAAAAAAAAAACTTGTTAAACGCGTTATGCCTTCGGTGTTCATTCTTATTTTCTGGTCTGATATCCTTGTTAGATAACGCTATACAAATATCAACCTGGGGTTATTTGCAAAAAGGAAATTTTTTTCTTTTTTTATTCTGTACTAAGAGAGTGTTTTCCACCAATAGAAAATCGTTTGAGAAATCATGTTCTGTTCTTGGGAATGATTAAGAATATGGCTGAGGTCGCATGTAGTTGGTTACAAAAATAAACCATTTTTGAACATTTATGTCTTTATGGTATTTTTGTATGGATTAAAGAAAATTCGTCTAGTGAATTGTAACAAATTTCCAAAAAATATTTTTGGAGTCAGTACTTACTAATTGTCTAAAAGGTTTGTTTCTTCTATTTGTAACTTATTGTTGTCAAAGAACATATTATTGTACATACCTACATACGTGTGTTTATTCTTCAAGGTCGCAATTCATTGCGAGTTTTTCACAATAATTCAAAAATTGAACCTATAACGTATTTTTTCCAACATTTTTTTTTTTTGCAAAAATTAACTGCCGGAAAATTTGAGTGAAATAAAAAATTTAAAAAAAAAATTCGGAAGTAGTCGAATTTTTTCAAATTTACTTTTTCAATCATCTTCAGATTTCTAGCTTTTGATTTCATTCGAACCTTAATTTTTTACACGGATCAAATACTTTTGCCTCTTAAGAGCAAAAACGTAAAGATTTACAAATGACATCTTTTTTGACGAGAGGTAGAAAAAAAAAAGACAAAGAAGCTGAAGCACCATCAAAAAACATCTTCTTTCACTTGAACCAAAACATAAGAATTGCGGCAAACTGCCCCAGTGATACAAAATAATATGCTTATCTTTTTTCCTGTCCGCAATATGATTTTTATTTTTATGCAAAAAAAAAGAGGAAAACACAAACTTCGTAAAATAAATTACCTAATTAAATTTTGCTTTCATTTGAGTTGTTTTTTTTTTTTTATGGAAAATTAAATATTTTCTAATTATTATGTCTTTGTGGAAATGTTTGTGTTATATAAGTAGGTATACCTATTGTTTCGTTTATGCAAATTATTTTTTTATTTATTTTGAATATTAGATAGTTTTTTTTTCTTTCGTGAAAAAATAAATTAGGAAAACTATTCGAAATCTTTATAACTATTACAATATTATAACAAGCAATTAAGTCGTTTTTAAATAAAATTAACATCAGACTTTCAACTATGAGAAATTTTAAATTTGAAATAAATAATACCAGACTATAAAGTACCGCATTGCACATTTTCATGCATGAAACTTACAGTTTGAACTGAAAAATAGAAAAAAATTAATATGTAATTCAATCCAATCAATCCAATTCAAAAAAAATTTTTTTTGAAATTATGGTCGAAAACCAAAAAAAAATGTTTTTATGAGAGATGTCGTTTTTAATAAATCAACATTTTTTTAATAATGTGCTAGATCGTACTGATGCTCACATTAAAATTTGAATCAAAATCGTTCGAGTCGTTTTCGAGAAAAATGAAATGTATCTTACTATAGTTTTTAAACATTTGGTCATAAGAATATTTTTTCATTTCAAATCTGTTAGATAATTTTATAAAACTGCTGGGGATCAAGTTAAATAAAAATCCATCAAGTCGTTTTCGAATTCGCGACCTTAGAACAATAGGGTTCTAACTGCACACACATCACTTTTGAGAAAACTAAGGTCGAATATTTCATGTTGTGTTACTTTTGTACATTAATTTTAATAAAAACGTGTAAATGTGTACCTATATTTAATTTTTTTCTGAATTTTTTACAATTAATAGGTTTAAAATATATAAAATAGTTATTTAGTAATTAAAGTTCAAAAAAATCGATAGAACTTTGTTGCTCAACGATAAGGCACTTGGGCGTAGAACAAGAAGATTCTAAGTGGTTGATAGAACTTTGTGTCACGATTTTCATATAAATTCAACAACACAATTAATTCGAATAAATAGAATGCCTTGGAGCAAGAGGGTTCTATTTGCATCGCAAAAGGTTCTATCAACAAAATTATTTGGTTTGCGTAAGTACGCAAGGTTCTATCTGGCTAGTAAGAACTTTGTGAATTTAAGACAGAATTAAATCTGTGCTTTTGTCAAACAATTGATTATTCGGTATTATGAACAACAATTGATAAATTTTTAACTCATTGTGAACAACAAAGAAACAAATATTTTGAACAGTTTCTATTTCGATTGACATTTCAATTTGATTCATTATTTTATAATAAGTGGACAGAAATAACTGTTGAATTAAACTGTTTAGGTCCACCAAAAGGTGATTCTTCAAAGTTACAGCTAAGTACTGTTGTTGTAGTAATAAATTATCATAAAACCCCCGACAGACGTCCCCGAAAATGCCTTTTTTTTTGTTGCGTTTTTAGACTTGGGAAACCACTTGAAATTGGTTGCATCCAAAAACCCTGCACTAAACTGAGTGTGAATATGCACACGACAGACGTCTTAGTGGCTGCCACCCAGATCACGATTTCCACTTGGAAATTAAGTTTATGTCCAAAATTGAAAACAAAAATGACCACTGTAGCTAAAAATGACCAAAATAATTTAATTCAATTTATAAATTTCTTCATCTTCGTCAAAATTATTTAAGTCCGAAAGTCTAGGGCGTTGCAGGAATGCGATATATGGAAGTGGTTTCCCTCACTAATTTTTTTTCAGAATTGTTGTATCTTCGATGCACTTTTTCTCTGTAACGCTGGTACAACGTATAAACTGACAGATGAACGTATTTATTATCACCTTTACCAGCACTAATTGTAACAAAAATCTGCTGCAAGCTCTTGGTTTAAAAAAAGGATCACGATCCCAGCAAAATAATTTATCAACGTCAAATTCGTAATTGATTTAAAATTTGTTAACAAATAATAATTTTGACAACGATAATACCAAGATTGTCAATTGAATCATTCACAATTGATCACAATTGTTCACTTCATCAAAAAAAATTGATTTTTGACAACGATTATACCGATTCATTAATTTTAATGATAAATAAACATCAATTAATATCGATAATTGACAACCCTAATAGAAAAATTGATATAAATCAATTGAATCGTTTTTTGAGAAAATAAAAAAGTGGTTCTATGGGAGATGCCATTTATAACCATTTTTCGGAAACTTTTTTTTTTATTAAATTACTTTTTTGTTAAAAGAATTACTGAATTTAAAAAAAGTTTAGGGGACGTTTTTAAGAAAAATAAGATTTTCATATTTATTTCCTATAAAAATTTATCCTTCAGATACCGTTATTTTTGGTCCTAAAAAAATTAAAAAACTTGTCGGGAGTATGTCTAAAAAACGCTATGTATCAAGTTTAAAGAAAATCGACCCACCCGTTTAGGTTGCATTCGAAGGGACAAACAGAATTGCGAAACCCACTTTTTACGACTTCGCTGTCATCGTAATGTCAAGTTTGATCAAAATCTCAAGTTTCTTTTTTTTATGAATCCACAAATTGTTTTATTTGTAGTGATTCATTGATAAAAAGTGGATACTTCTTACAACAATATTATATAATTGCAATATCTAAAGGTTCCAGTTCTTATTGTGGTTATCAAAAAAAAATAATTTGTGCCATATTCAAAGTTTTTTTTAAATTGAAACAAATAAACAGGTTATTTTTTAGTGATAATATGGTACCGATACAATTAGTATCCCACCATACAAAAATAAAGAATCAGACTTGGAAAACGATATCATTTCATTTGAGCTTTCAGGCATTAATTTTATAAATATTTACAAAATTTTGTTGAATAATTTTAAATAAAATAAAATAAAATCAGGCCATACCGAAAACAAATAAATTTTCCTAAAATAATCTAAAAATCATATTTTTGGTCTGATGCAAGATTAAAAAAAAAAACTTGACCTGACAGCAGTTAATCAAAATCGGTAGAGCCATTTTTGGGAACATTTGAAAAAAACCGTTACATGTGAGTAGATTAAGATAAACTATAACAAACAAAATTGTAAATAAGCTCTTGGAAGATTGGGGACGATATGCTATGCCTCCAAAGCATCCGAGACGTGACCATATTTTTTGGACTAAAACCAAGATTTCGACAGGAAAGATAAAAAATAAAAAAAATCTCGAATAAAATATATTATCTTGCGTCGACTTAAGATAATTTGCTTTTTTTAATGAATACTGCTACCAATATAGAAACGCACTGTTCTGTCTTATCCGCGTCCTCTTATTTCACTCCTTTTCCTTTATATTAAAAAACGAACTTCATCTATAATGTACGACATTGTGGCTATTTTAATCAGATATATATTACGTTTTTTTGCTGTTGGTAGGTACTGAAAAATATTAAATAGTATTTTTCAATTTTAATAAATAAAATATCCACCCATGCATGCCATTGTAAGAAAACTTAGTTTCAGGATTTGACATATCTAACTAATTTTTTTTTTAATAAAAAAAAATTGATTTTTTTTTAATTCAAAATATGATTTTTGGAAAAAAATGTATATGTTTAATTTTATATATATTTTATTTTATATTATTAACACTTTTGAGAAAAAATTGTTTAAAAAAATAAATTTAAGTTGTTTCAGTCGATAGTGAGAAAAAAATGGAAAATTAAAAAAAAGTCTGAAAACAATTTATGATAAAATTAATTTCTACAAGAATGTGTATGTATGTTATACTAAGAAAACTTAGAATTTTCTTTTTGGTTTTTTTTTTTAACGGTTTACTACATATACATTATACAAATTAAAAAAAATGTTGTTTTGAATTAAAACAAAAAAAATTAAAAATAAATATTTTGATTTTTAACCAAAATTTTGTAATTATTTTTTTTTTATTAAAAAAAAATTGGTATGTAATATGTCAAATCCTGAAAAAATCCTTACATTTTTAACATTAGAAATGTTTAAGCGGAGGCATACCTACTAACAATGTGAAAAATCAACAGAATTTCAAAAAAGTGTAACGCCGAGTAGAGAAAAAGGGCGAAACGTCAGGGGAATAGACAAAATTATTGCGTTCATACTTCATGCTATGTTCTTACTGGTCTGAGGAAACAGAATACGAAGAAGATGATAAAACGGACACCAAAAAAAGGAGAAGTATTCGTAGGCAGGGATGGCCACTAAATTTTTCACATTTGCTACGTAGTTTATGTAGTTAAACGTAGTTAAATGTATGTAGTTAATGAAACAAATTGTAGCAAACTTAGTTTCAAGTATCAAATGATCTGTCAGTTGTAACTTTGAAGCTTGAATTTTGAGTTAAAATGTTCAAATTTTTATTGAAATTTTATTATTTCTCTAAATTTACTTTCTTTGTATATGAAAAGGTAACAATCTGTAGAAAATAAGACGTGTAGTTTATTAAATTAATTACGCGTAGTTAATGATGTAGAAAATGTAGTGTAGTTAATTCGGCCAACCCTGTTCGTAGGGTTTCCAGATTTGTATGTGAAGAAGAGCAAATTTAAAAAAGAATTTATTCAAAATTTTAAAATACATAAATGCTTTTTTCATTTCTAATGTACCTCAACTATGCTGGAATGGCAAATCGGGTAAATTTTTTTGAGTATGGGCGTATATTTGATTTATTTAAATTGAAAAATACTATTTTTTAAGGTTTCTAACCGATGTTTTTGTTTTGTTTTATAAAATTTTGAAATCTATTAGCGGTTTTAGAAATATGTATGTACATTTTATTGAGTTTTCAGAAAAAAAAAAACAATGCGAAACTTTTTTGTTTAAATCAAAAATTAATGTTTTTTTTATTTTGTAAAAACAATACAGGGGGCGGTAATATAACTTTATTTTTTGAAATGTGCACTGTTCAAGCCGTAGGGGTTTTATTATGGCAGAAGTGGTTTAATTTAACAAGCGTGTTTTATAACGTGGGTTTTGTATATCCCTACAACTCACACGCCATCTTGCTTTGCAAAAGTGAGGTTTTTTTCCGTCGCGGACTCATTAAATACATGATCGCAATCCATCGCGCTTTCCGAAATCCCTTCAATATAGCTCGCCATTCTATCTCGGCAGTTGAAATCCTTAAAATTTTGGTAAAGATTCAATAAAATAAGAAAAGTGTGTATACGCCCGAGTGTACCAGTATTTTTAATTAAATATAGATATTCAATAAATTCATAGTTTTTGTACAACTTTATATAAGTAAATAAATTGAAGCTATTTACATATTAATTTTTTAAATAATCCTGGATGGCCGCAGGCGCAGCTCTCTATAACTTGAAGGCACTTCTCTTGAAATTGCAGCCGCTTTATTTTCTTTCTTTTTTTTTTAATGAAACTCTCCTCGGGTTCATATAAAAAAAAAGCATACAATTTTTGAATTATAAATCGGCGCTTACATTAAAATCATTAAAACTGATATTAATAAAATTTATTAATTTAAAATTTTGTCTTCATGTTTTGGAATGAAATTAATTTTGTATGAGTTCTTCTGGAAATTAATTCTAAAAGCTTAATTCTTTAATGTTTGGATTGTCCTAAATAAAATCAATCTCTAAAAGCAAAACTTCTTCAGTAAAATTATTCTAAAATTAAATTTCACAAGTGAAGTGATTTTAAATTCAACCTAATTGATTTGAAACCAATTACATTTCAAAGACACTTTAGAAATTTGCAATGTTTTGTTGAACAAAATCAAAGAGTAAAACTGAATTCTCTAAGAGAAAAATTTTATTTCCTCTTCTATATAAGTTGAATAATATTCTATAACCAGTCAAAAGTCATAATATCCTTTCCTGACCCAATATTGAACTTTTAATTAGAGAAATTTCAAACTGAAACATCAAAATGCACAAAACACTCAAGCTACATATCAAAGATATATACAAACTTTCAATTAAGGATAATATCCCTTGGGTGTGTCGCTGTGATGTATCATGTTGGTATACTGAGTTGGTTCTTTGGAAAATATTAAATTTATCGTATATTTAACGTTTTTTCTGTAAACATTTTAAGCAAGAATAGATAATATAGGTTATATTTTCCATCCCTGTATTTTTAAAGCCATTAACTATAGAGTGTGTCGGGCTTATGAAAAGCAATCTGAATATTTTTTGCTTGAATATTGAAAAAAAAAAAAAATTTGGTGGTGTGACAGCTCGTGAAGAGCCAGGACTTAGTGACTCTAACTAAATCTCGCCACCATATTATCTTCAGGTGTACATTTTTAGCCACTTTTACTCTTCGAAATGTACTTTTCAATACCTCTAATTTGAATGGGAAATATCAATCAGGGCACGGTAGTGCCCAGCCAAGTTCTGGCACTACACACTTTTTAGAGGAACAAACTCAGGCGATTTTCGACCCCCTCTAACTTCAGTACTAATAAGGTCAGGAATTTCAAATTCGGAAGCACTAGCACCACACTACTTACTGTTCCTTAGCATAAGTGGTTCCTGAGATATAAGACGTCAAAAATCGCGAAAACCGTAACTGACTGACTGAATGACTCATAGACCCACTAACTGACAGATCATCAAAATTATGGAGCACAGCTTCCCGACACCGCAGAATCTTGTTATTTCTCACAGCGGTAGGACTTGTGGTGCATACAAAGGAGATTTTCCATTCAGGGGGCGTGGTATCCGCCCACTTTTCCAGAATGGTTATCAATTATATTAAACACTTCTGATGTAGAATGATGACATTTGGTACAGCTTTAGGGCTTCAAGTGCACACAAAAGAATAAAATTTATATTTGAATTTTCCCTTTCAGGGGTTGGTATCCGCCCACTTTCACAGAATTTTTACCAATTATATACAGCACTTCTGATTGTTGTAGAGTGGTATAATTTGTTATCTTGAGAGGTATTGACCAGGCAAACAATAAATATCTTTGCAAAAAGGAGTGAGATCACAACAAAAACATAAATGTTAAAAAATAGCCAAGTCATTCTATATAAAAATGTGTATATGTAACAACTCAGCCGTGAAAAGTAGTGAGATCTAGTATGCCAAGTTCTAACTTTATGAAGGTTTAATATCAAATATTTTAAGAAGAGTAATATTGAAACAACACCAAGTTATGAGAGAAATTTATTATTTAATGATTAATGATTAAAATTTGGGGGTTCACTTGGCAAGTTTTCTTTTATTTTCTCACAATTCAAAACGTTTTGAAAACTTGACAATGTAAGACGGGGCCTGTGATAAGTCCGAGTTTTTTTACTTGTTACCTTACTTAAAAATTTGGTATTTGATTTCTTCCAGAGAGAAATTTCTGACACAGTCAAATAATGCAGCTGACTTATTTTTTCGTTAGTGAGTCGAAGATGAGCTGGAGCTTTTCCTTTGAAATTTAAATTTCCATCGGCGGCAATGCGTTAGCTAAATTTTCTTCAATCAACCCAGTTAAACATGTGGTTTTCTGATCCCCATTATATGTACGTTGTTCGTGAAAAGAAAAGTAATGAAGAAGAGCTCTATTTTCAAGGACAAACGCTTTGGGCATACATGCCAAATAATGTTAATTAACTCATTGCCCTTAACCAAAAATTTATACTTCAAAAGTTATTTGCTTTGTAAATTTTAAATTTAGTTCAAAAAAAAGTTCTATAGGTAGGCAATACCAACCGTCAACCGACCCACATATTATAATGTGTGTGTTTTTGTCAACAATGAGAAATAAGAAAATAATAAAATCCAAGAAAAACAAACATCCACAAAAACATAATATAAAAGGGTAGATTTCATGCAATGTCAAATTTACTTCTTATAATGCGGCCATCTGGAAAAAAAAAAAAACAATAAAAAACAACAGAAAAACACCTTAAGCAAGGAAGAAAATTTCCTTCGTGAAAATGCTGTGAAGTTGTGTTTCAACAATGGGGAAAAAGGCACTGACGCATGGTGATAAAGAAAATATATAAAAAAAACATCATCTGAAGATTAGATTGTTTTGTTAAATACCTGTTGTTGGTTTTGTTTTCTCTTGAGAAAAGGTGTTGAAGTTGAAGGCTTTAGAGATTTTAAATATTAAAAAAAAAAATTTATATGTGTGATGATAAAGTTTGAAAAATTAAATACCAGAAGGAAGAATTTCTGATGTTTATGTTGTGTGTAAAATTATATTTTCTGGCTTTTAAGATTATTATTGCTCATAAAATATATAATATGTACAGTAAAAGTGGACTTTTTTGTGTTCTTTCATGTTCAAAATTTATATATAGGTAAACCTCATTTTTTAAATAAAAAAAGTTGTACTTTACGAAGCAGCCTGGATACTCAATCGTTCCAAAGATTTTTAATGCTTAATTAAATCATCCCTTCATTGATATAGGAAAACAAACTTTTAACCAATGAATTGTTCATATTTTTTACATAAGTTTCTTACTTAGAGGGTAAAGGTTGTCAATATTAAAATGCTGATGAGTGAAAATTAGGGTGTCTCTTATTTTAATATTTTTTTTTTTTGTAACACATACCCCTCATTTTTTTAGTACCTCTCAGACTTGATCATACACAAAAAAAATATTAGCTTCGTAGACCTATAGGAACCCGACCCGACTTGAAGTCAAAGATATAAGAAGGAAAATTAATATGAATCATTTTTAAGTGTTTGATGAACTTTTTTTACTTTCAATTTGTTCCAATTTAAGAACAATACAAATCAATAAATGTCAATATTCAATAAAACCTTATCGAAAATTTGATAATTAATGAAGATATTTCCTTTTTAATGTTTCCTTTTTTGCAGTCAGAATACGATTTCTTATGCTTCTACACACATTGATAAGAGTAATTGCTTTTTTTCTTCATTTGCTGTGATAAATCCATGAAAGCTTAACTATAATGTCTCCTGTATCATTCACAATTCTATCAGTTGCAGAACTCTTGGTGTCATCTGCGATTATGAACTATTTATTACCCATTCAGAAGGAAACATTTCAAGGAATGATTAATTTTTAATCGAGAAAAAAAATGTTTTACTATTCTCGGTCATGAATTCATCTAGAGTTTTATTTAGAATAATATTCAAATTTTGTTTAAAATAAATAATAAAAGCAGGAGTTTAAAAAAAAGGAACCCTAGAATGAAAATCGAATTTTATCCTTTGAAGGCACATATCGGTTGTAGTTATTTAAAAAACTCAGGCCTATCACAGAATCCATCGTGGAAAATCTCCGAATGGATTATTTCACTACGAACCCGGAAAAAAAGGATTCACCAAATCAGAATCGAATCGAAAAAAGCAATGCCTCATTAAAAGAATTAATTCTGAATTTCGAAATCAGCTGTCCTATGTCACAGCAATACTTGGAGCTTTTAAAAACAAAAATCCCTTTAACTTTTTAAAAAGTCCCATCTTTTTTCCCTTTTTATTTTACACATAAAAAGCTGAACATTTGTGTTAAGTATGGCTAGACTCTTTGTTTTAATAAATATCGCAAAAACTTCCCATAATCTCAGAGCACTATTACAGCTGTCAAGTTATTGATCGTGAAAAAACTGTGTTGTTGATATTTGTTTATTTATTCAATGTTTTAGCATTTTTTCCCAAGAAAATAATATATTCAGCATTAAAATAAATTGAAGCTAAAAAAATAACAAATTTTAATCCAGCTTGTTTTAAAAGTGATGTGTTCTTTTACTTCCTTTGTTTTTTTTTAGTGCAATTGTTTTGTTTCAACTTCTTTGCAATGTTTCTCACTGGCGTGGCATTCAATTATTTAAGAGTTTAAGAACATTTAACAACAAAAAAATTGAATAGTTTGCTTTTGCAAATTTTAGAATTTGTAAAAAAAAACTATTTTTTTAATGAAACACAATCGTTTACCACTTGGCTACGACAAGAATCAGTTGTCGTAGAAAAGGAAGTCATATTTCCGTTTCATTCGGAATTTGTGATAGCAAATTTGCCGAATTTCGAAATTCTTAATAGATTTTCCACTACGAATGGTTTCTGCAATATATTCTTCGTGATTCGTAGCAAATTTTCGATTACGATGGAATTTGTGACAGGGCTGACTATCTTTTGTAAGATTTTTTACCATCCTTGTTTTCGTTTCGACGTCAACAATATTTTTCAAAAAGTGAGAATTATTGATTTTCCGGTAAAATAGTATAAATGCTGGTATAAATGCTGCATTTATGTAAGGTTGTTCTTGAAAATGACAAGTCGATGAGTGTGTGAAGTTAGTCCCCCTCTTTTGGAATTTGTTATTTTTGAGAGTTGCTCCCAATTTGTTCCGCATGGTTCCGATTTTTTTTTGAAAAATATTCAACAATAGGGGTTTTAGACCCAAAAAACCGTTTTTGACAGTCCTCGTTTTTTCGAAATTCTTATTTTTGAAATTTTTTTCGGGTTTCAAAAAGTGTTCTTACCATTTTTTCAAAAAATTAAAATTGTAGGACGAGTATTTTTAAAGATAAAGCCTTCCAAACTTTTTTTCAAAAATCCAAAAAAACGGCTCTCTAATATTTTATTTTTTTTAATGCATTTACTTTTCAAATTTAATGATAATTGCATGTATTTAAAAAAAGTTCTGACCTTACATTCATACTATCAGCTAAGAAACTAACTTTAAAAAAACATCTTCGAGTTTTTTAACTTTTCAAAAACACCCCCGCTCCGCCTTTTCCAAAAATCCAAAATCTAAAACTTTTTCAAAGTGCAGAATCGCTCAAATTCAATTGTTCCAAAGAATCATCAAAAAATATATTGAAAACTGAAGATTTTAAGGCCAAAAAACACTTTAAATGAAAATATCTTATTATCCTTGCCCTTAGAAATTTTTTTTTCGAATTTTGCCCATAACTTTTGAAATTTTGAACAAAGGGGTCCGAAAACTTGGAACATTGTTTAGAACAACTAGAACAATCTGGAACAACTTTCAAAAATTTGATTTTCGAAAAAAGTAGAGCTGGTCAAAAACGGTTTTTTGGCTGTAAAACCTCCATTTTTGAATATTTTTCAAAAAAAACTTGGAAAAATGCGGAACAAATCGGGAGAAACCTGGAACAACTTTCAAAAATAACGAATTCCAAAAAAGGGGGGCTAACTTCAAGCACTCCAAATAGATATGTTCGTAGTACTTGGTCTTAATAGAGCGCCGCCTTTACAGACAAATAACACTGAAGCCATGGTCTGGTCTTACGTAAGTCTTAGCAATGAAAAAACCAACATCTTCAAGGCCTTGTCTTTCCTGTTTGTTTAAATTTAAGCTGGTTGAGCAGTAAATATATTCGTCGACACCCCAAAAATTAAAAACTCATCTCTGTTCCAAAAGCACATATGCACCGATTAAGCGTTCGGTATTGGATACTTTTCTGTCACAGCACATTATGTGAACCTTACTTTCAAGGTTCCATGTCACTTAATGCTCTTAAAACAGCTGCAGATTGTTCTTTTCCCGAAGAATTTTCAAGTTTAGGCACAGAAATAAGTTGTTTCATAGTACCAAACGTTAAAATGACAGGAGGTCGTTATTCTTTGGAACTCCCGGTAAAAATTTTCCATCACAGTGAACCATCACGTTTTCAGGAACATCATTTTGAAAATCTGTTTTTATAGATGCAGTTCTTTTTTTTCTCATCGCGTCCAAACACGTAAAATTTAGAATTTATTGATTGCAAAATCGTCAAATTTTAGTTCGAGTGCTTCTACTATAGCTTGAAGAATATTGTTTATATTCTTCAGGTTACAGTAGAATTTTAAATGCTTATAAATGCTTAACTGACATCTATCTAGAGCAGAAACTAACTGAGCAGGGAAAAATTGTTTTCTTCCTCGTTTTTTCCGAGCTTTAAGAATATTATAAAATAAAACTTCTAAAACTTGCCGTTTTGAAGGAAATTTAGTTATTTAGTGATTTACCTTATTTAGTTATTTAGTTATTTAGTGATTTACCTATATTAGTGATTTACCTATATTTTCCACGAACCCCGCTAAAGTGAAAAAAAATTTAATTTAAGCGGAGTCCGGATAAGTGAAACAAAAGTGCACTTAAGCGGATTTAAAAATTCCAAAAAGGGTTCTGACATATCAGAAATTCAAATGTCATTTTCGTGATGAATATTTGGTGGAGGTGAAAAATAAAAAAGAAGTAAAAGCGTTTAGCAAATTTTTTGTTCTGTTCTATTCAATTTTTTTTTCACTTAAGAGAGTTTTTTTCAATGAAAAATATTAAATTTAACTGAAAATATGTTTCAGGTATCCGGGTTTTTCACTTAAGCTAGTTTCGCTTAAGCGGAGTGTTATATAAAGCTAATTGGTCGACAAATATTCGGGGATGAAAAAAGTGTTTCAGATAAGTGGGCTTTTCTCTTAAGCGGGTTTCTCTTAAGCGGTTTTTACTGTACTAACAATTATTTGGGACATGTGGTATTTTTCCTATAAATTACATGGCATACTTTGATTGAAAGTCGGGTCTAGTAAATTAAGTTCAAATGACGCCGTATTTTTTCTGCAACGGTTTTAAGTTATAACAAAAAAATAAAAAGCCGTATCCGTAAAAAAAAAACAAATTTTGAAAATATAGGACACCCTAGTGAACATATTTTAATTATTAATTATATATTTGTTTGTTTTTTTTTTTCTTTCAGTTTCTACTTATAGTCAAGGGCGTCATTTAGAGAGATTCTTTTTTTTTCCTGATCACACAAATATCGTTACTGTTTATACAAACGATTACAGCGATATAGTATCACTGATAAAATTTACATTTACATTTGTCAAAAAGTCCCATAAAATCTTAATTTATTTTCTTTGCAGATATATAAAATGATTATTCTATTCTAATTGTAAATTTAAAATTTTCGTTTTTTCCTTAACATCAATTTCATTTTTCTTAAACAATTTCAAGATTTATTGTTATTCGAAGTCCTTTAAAATGGAACATTTCAGTATAAATGCTTAGTCTCTTAAGTGTTGAAATTTATAGACCTAAAAGGAAACAAAATTTCTCTTATCGATTTGAATATATTTTGTTTTTTTTTACTATTTTTTTTCTACTGAAGAAAGAAGAAGAAATAAAAACTCAAATAAAAGACAAACAAATATCTACCTACTATCACAATTTCGTTTTAGCAAAAAAGAAAAAACAAATAACGAATAAATAAAACGCTGATGTGATCTGTGTAATGGATTCGCGCCCTTGAAAGGACTTTTTTTTTGTTCGAGCATATATGCGAAGGATTCGCATACCTACAAACATACATTAAATATGTAGGACATTAGGTACATACTAAATTTTCTTGCCGCTTATAAAAAAAAAAGATAAACAAATTAATTTTCTCTATTGTACAAGAGAGATCAATAGTTTTTTTAATGCTTTTTCAACTTCGTACCTACTCTTTAATATCTTACTCCTATTTCTAACTTTTTTATGGTGAAATAAAATATTTACTTCACAAATGATAAATTATGAATTTGTGAAAGAAATTCAAATCAATAAAAACAGACACGATTGGATCACATGAAATTACTTTTGTAGTTTAAGAGCCTATAATGCGGATAGATATTGCAAATTTATTGGTAATGGTTCAATAAAGAATTATATAAGAATATAATATAATCGTTAGAAAAATTCAAAAGTATCTACATTTATCTACTAAAAAAATATAAAATCATTGTTTGCCCCCTACTCAATACCCAACCGTGATGAGGTTACAAAAAAATAAGAATTTTTCTTCTAGTGAAAAATAAATAAGGGAAATATACTTAACGGAAATAGTGTTCCTACGTTTTGAGAAAATTATCTTACTTATCCCCTATTAAAATTGCCAATGATCAATTGGTAGTTGCACAATATTGAAATTTTGTACATTTCAACTTATATTTTATAAAAAAAAATCAACGCATTCGCAGATCAAAACTTTTATCAATCGTGCTGTTAATAATATTGGTTTTCGATTTTTGTCAACATATCAATTGATAATTGACAATCGTAATATGGGTATTATTTTTCACGTAATTCCCGATTATCTCGTTTAATAAACAATTTTTATTTTATAGGCAAAATATTAAAAAAAATAAGATTTTTTTACCTTACTTTTTTTACGTATATCTATTAGCAATAATAAATTAAAACCGCATACAATATTTTCAATGTACAGAGATTTTAAGGCCATTCGTCTAGATGAATTATTGAGCGAAGTGGTATGTACATTCATGGGAGAATATTTATCTGTTACCTTCGGTTGATGAACAAGTAGGTACAATAATTTACGAACACGGTCAATTGCCTCTTTGATTCACATGTCCCTATGAAAACTCTATTTATTCAAAATAATTCCGCCCAATGGTTTGACGATAAGATTGAAGATCTTATTCGAAAAAGAAATTTGGGTTACTAACTATGGAAACGCTTCAGATTATCTTCTTTTCATGAAAGGTTTAGAACTCTACGTAATTTTGTGAACTCTGAAATAAAACAATCAAAAATAGGTTCTATGCCTCAAAATTTACAAATCTAACTTCTGAAAAACTGTGGAAAAAGTCGATGGGAATATCCAAGAAGCTGAAAAACATTACCTAAGACTGTGATCCAAATAGACTTAACCAACAATTTGTAAATGCTTCTTCAAATTTGTCAGTTGAGGAAAACTTTGACTCTTTTTTGCTCAACAATACAGAAGAAGGAGACCTTGGTCAGTTCAGTTTTTACAGGGTGGAAGAATTCGATGTTTTTAAAGCAGTCCATGAAATTAAATCTGAGGCATTTGGTTTGGACGGCTTGCATCCTAAGTTTTTAAAGATTATTTATTTACCTATTTATTTCACCTTACCTTACCTACCTATATCTTCAATTCCATCCTTACTAGCTCCTGTTATATCAAAGTCTTGGAAAGTTTCAAAAATGATTCCGGTTCCTAAAAATTCAACCCCTAGCTCTAAGGAATATAGACCTACTGCCATTTTACCCTTTATTTCAAAAGCTTTAGAGCAAATTATGAGTAAGCAAATATCATCATATCTATCAACTAGCCGAATGCTCTCTTCAGTCCAGGCTGGCTTTAGACCTAATCATAGCTGTTCTACAGCTCTTCTAAAAGTTGTTGATGATTTAAGGCTACAAATTGATAAAGAGCGGGCTACAACCTTGATACTACTTGATTTCTCTAAAACTTTTGATTCTGTTCCTCATAGCATACTTTTGGGAAAATTGAAAAACCATTTTTGTTTTCATAGGTCAACTGCGCAACTTATGCACCAATATCTCAGTGGAAGAACTCAAGCTGTTTCTGCGAACTCTCCAGCTATCCGATTTTCTCCCAACAATGTCCGGTGTGCCACAAGGTTCAATTTTGGGCCCTTTATTATTTTCAATATTCATAAATGATCTTCCATCTACCCTTAAATTATGTGATATTATAATGTAGGCTGATTATGTTCCGTCTGCCCCAAGTAGTTCTAGGTAATTTGACAGTGGATTACATAACATCCGTAAAAAATAAAAATTCAGCCAAACACTTACTTCGGATGATCATGTTTCTACGTGTAGCTTTTAATAATGTTGTTCGGTTTGTACATGGGCTTCGCAGGTTTGATCACATTTCACGATTTGCAAACAATATTTTCAACATGCGCCTTCAAGACTATTTAGATAGTAAAGTTCTCATATTTTTATTTAATTTGATGCAAGTTGGGAAACCTGAATATCTGTTCGAAAAACTAGTCTTCTGGCAGTTGGATAGAAGCAGGGTTCTTATTTCCCCTAGATTTAGGTATACTGTTTCTCAACGACAATTTTTTGTCTAAGCTGCTGGTCAGTGGAATTCTCTACCTGTCGTATTGAAAAGGATCAGCAACTGCTATAGATTTAAAAGTGCCTTATGTGATTATTTTAAAATGCTTTATATATAAATGAATTCTTAATTGTGTAAATAAATTCCTTAAACTTAAATTGTTTTCTAATTTTTAAACTTAATTGTTGTAATTTTAAATTTTATTTGTTTAACCACACTGTACTTAGTATACTTAGTATTTCTTAAAAACTATCAATGTTTTATAATGCTAATGTTTTCAATAAAAATAAATACAAATACATAAGTCCCAAATTTTTTAGAGGCATAGAAGATAATAATAATTTGTTGATATTTTATTTGAAAGTATTTGACGTAACCCACAACATTTTTATTTAGGGCTTACGTCCCATTTGAGTGGGACATAAAGCCCAAATTGATTTTGGTCCTTAAATCCCACCTAAGTGGGACGTAAGTCCCATAAATTGGGACTTTATGTCCCTGGGCCTTATGTCCCTGCGCCGATAAAAGCTCAAAAAGAAAAAAATTAAGTAATGTCCTAATTATATAAAATAATGCCTCAGTGAAATACGACTCCAACATTAATTTTGGGATTTAATTTAATTTTATTTAAAAAAACATTTTGGTGCCTTATTCTATTTTTTTTTTTTTTTAATTATTGTCTCTTTAAAAAAGTACATATAAATTATGAAAATCCGTTAATCAAGAATTTTCAAAATACAACTTACCTATTGTAAAACCAGCAATCATGTTTCAATGTAAGGATCGTACTAAATTCCTATTTCTTCACTAAATATTGGGGTCTTATTTCATTTATTTTTGGGACTTATTTTTTCATTTCGTTGGGGTCTTATTGCATATGGAATATATAATTTTATTATGAAAAATTGTCCCAACCCAACATTGAGTGTCCGAGATAATATATCGCCTAATTCACTTAAATATGACGAAATACCCCAAAATTGCGGTAATGCTTGATTGATTGAAAAATCAATTTTTGGGTATTTTGTCATATTTAGGTGATTTTTTTTTTGACAAAACGAGGCTCTACCAATTATTTTGGTCACAACTTATTTAAGGACGTCGAGCGAATTGAGACCTTCATAATTTCAACTTGCGGGTTATTATTTCCTGGGGCCTAACTTTTTAGCTCCAAATGTTAAGCTCCAAAAAAAAGGTAGGTACCTACAAGAAAACCGTTCTGAAAGAATTATATCGGAAAACCATTTACCAATTTTGAAAAAAAATTATTTTATTGTTAATGGTCAAACCGATTTCGATCAAAATTTGTATAAAGGATTTTATTTTAAGTCGAAATAACACTGCATTATAAAAAATTAAAATTTGTTTTCTGAGAAAGGAAATTTCTTAAAAAATGCTTTTTCAGAAATTATTTCTTTATAGCTGTATATTGGGCCTTGTGAATAAAAAAAAGCTAAAGCTAAAACTTAGAATTTTAAGTAAAAGCTAGGTTTTTGGTGAATAAAAATGAGCTTAAGCTAGCTAGTTAAAGATGTTTTCTAGTCATAGCTATTTTAAAATAGCCAATGCTAAATTCATTTAGTTTAAGCTTGTTTTCCCAGCCTAAGCTTCAATTTGTGTGAATAAAAATAGCGTTAACTAGAATATTAAAGTTAAAGCTACAAAAATTTCAAGATTTTTTCTCCCTGTCTAGAAAGCTTTGACTAGGTCTTATTTTCAGTATTCTCTTTAGTTATGGTGCTAATATGGACGAGTTTATATGCGTAAGAAAACTAAAATTTTAGAAGGAACGGTATGAAGTAAGTGATGATGATTTTCATATTTTTTTTTTAGATTTTCAAAAGAAAATGTGCAGTGGCTTTCTGATTGATTTTTAGAAGACTCAACGGAGTGTAGTGGAGGAGTATACCTGAGCAGTGTATGCAGATATTTTTGAGATATCTAAGATTTCAATTAGCGATATAGGACAAGATCTTGGAGTTGAACACTCTTCTGTTTGTAATCGTGTTAAGGTTCCCCCACACCAACGCGACTTTTCGGTGGCGACAACGAAAACAACAATAACAACACATGGTTGTCAACGAAAACAACACGTTGTTATTATTGTTTTCGTCGTCGCCACCGAAAATTCGCGTTGGTGTGGGGGATCCTTTAAGCAGTTAGTTGTCGTTTATAGTTGCAGCATGAATTAAATATACGATTCAATCCAGGCGTTTTAGGTATATAAGCCATTAAAAGGTACTTCACAAAGTCAAGGGAAAATTATGAAGCAGGTACTAAAAAATTGTGCGAACTGTTAGTTAAATATTAGAGAATAACTCAAAAATAAGACAATTTTCTTAATACTTTTTTAAATATCAAGACTGTTTTATTGGAGCTCCCCGACCCATGTACAAATTTGAAACCAATTGGTCCACAGTGAACGTATAGACGCAGAGACTGACGATATGATCAAAACATTTTTTACCCAAAATCAAAAGTTGCCCTATAGAACAGATAGTATGGCAAAACAAAATTCAAAACAACCTTTCGGTCTATATATGAACAGTTCTAGCTAAAGCTATACCTAGTCGAAACATGTGAATAAAACACAAACTGCTTAAATTGCGAAGCTTAAACTAGAATTTTCTAGCACAAGCTATTTAGCGTTATCATTTTTTTATTCACATAAAACAAAGATTAATCTAGAACTGTCAAGCTTTAGCTGCTAGTAAAAGCTATGACTAGTTGGCTTTAGTTTCCTCCAAAAAAAACATTAACTTTTTTTTTATTCACAAGACCCATTATTAAATACTTAAAATTGGCATGAAAATTTTATTAAAATATTAAAGAAATTTTGTATGTACATATGTACATAATAATGAATTTTAAGAAAATAGCACAAATTCATATTTTTTCAAGAATTCAGAGGCCAGCGACTCGCGGTGTTCTTAATTTTGAGAGAAAAACTATTTGAGAAGTTATTTTAGCAATTTTCGGAATGAGTTTCATGCTTCTTTATAATTTCCTTTAATTTATTATAGTTAATGTTTTATAATATAAAAATCTTTTTAAATTTAAATTTAAAAAAAAACAATTTTGATTTAAGACAAATTTCACTTAAAATTCATCCAGCAAATCGAGTGCGATAGTGAAGAATAAATATAATACCCAAACAAACCTGCTTTCTTATTTATGAGAATTAATAGCTAAAGTATAATATATATTTTCTATGCATTTCTTCTTCTATTCCCTTCGTTACCTCTGAACGAAATAAAAAAAAGAAAAATAAAAAAAACTTTTATTATTGGTTCTTTTGTAAAAACTTTGCATTTTATTAAAACACAATTTCAATTATTTCTCAATTGATAAGTTATATCCAACTTTTTTTGTTTCCTGTTGTCTCTGTCGCGAAAAAAGGATCAACAGATACAAAAAAGAAATGAAGTTTCCAACTCTGGATGTCGCCTGTGTTTCTTGTTAAAAATAACTACAAAAGTAAATTTTGGAGTTTCGCAATATAAGGATGCTATTAAGAACCATTTTATTATTATAGCACCAATGCGAAGCAAAAAAAAAATGTTAAGTACGTTATACACAAGGACTCCCATAGTACATATTATACTCCAAAAGATCCTTATAAGTATACATATATGTTGTCTTTCTTATATATATATAGGAGACTTACAATGATTTTCATCTGGCATTGTCTAATGCTAGATTAATTCAATTTATTTCATTTTGCATTGAATTTTCCATTCTCCAATTGTCAAGAGACAAAATGACGGGTTGTAAAGACTTTTTTCGATCCCAAAAATAGTTAAGAACCAGCAAAGCCTATGTATTCTGTCTTCTGTTTTTTTTTTTTTTTCTTTGTTTAAAGAAAACTTTGCCTTTTGTCGCCTGATGTGGTTTAATTTTCGGAAGGAGATTAGCTACAGTCGAAGGATTTTCATTTAAAATGCCAGAGCACAGTGGAGTGTGTAAATGAATTATAATCTTTTTCCTGTGAAGAAGAAGTAGATATGTATAGAGTTGTTGTCTGAGAGTTTCTATTCTTGTCACTCCTCCTCTTTCTACTGCCATACTATCCAGGCACCCTGATATACATCTGAATTCGCCTTCAAAATAGATGACTTTTTATACTCACTTTGATGGTTGCCGCCATATCGTTTCTTGTTGCGAAATGTTTCGTTTATACCTCAGTATACACTATACAGTCTTCACCTATAACCATAATAGAAGTATACAGAACAGAACAGACAGAGATGTACGGGCACAGATATGATGATATCCTTTTTTGTAGAAGAATATAAAAGGATAAAGTTTGCCATTGAAAGAATGAGAAGATCAAAATGTTGCATGGAAAGCCAAAAATACATAATTTAAAATAATATAAAGTTCTTCCCTTGTAAATGTAATTAATTTTTGTGTCAGTTATGAAGACCGAAGATGCGAACTGAGATTTAATTTTTGATATTTCTATGTCATAATTAAATTTATTTTTGTATGTCGTTTTTAATTTTGAAATATTTCTTTAAGTACGAAATGGATTTAGAAATGTTATAATATTATAATGGTTAAGTTTTGTGGGAAATATTGGAACTTGTCAAGAGCGTTTTAATTCAATTAATTTAATCTTCAAGTTAATTGAAATATATAAAGATAATTTTTATAATACTTTAGAAGTATGTACACTGAAAATAAATTCCTAGGTAATATATTGATAAAAAATTGTTTGTAGACTTTAACAATTACCAAAATTTTATCAATATGTATAATCCAATAAATTTATCTATTTCACAAAATTTATATAATTTTCATCAGTTTGACAAAATACGTCTTGTTATACTATAACAAAGTAAAACAGAATTTTTTTTCTTATCCACAACTTTTTTTATGGAGCAAAAAAAATGTTTGTTTTGTAAATGTTTGGGCCTTGTGAATAAAAAAAAAGCTAAAGCTAAAACTTGGATTTTTAAGTAAAAGCTAGATTTTTGGTGAATAAAAATAAGCTTAAGCTAGTTAACTAGCTATGCTATTATGTTTTCTAGTCATAGCTATTTTAAAATAGCCAACGCTAAATTCATTTAGTTTTAGCTTGTTTTCCCAGCCTAAGCTTCAATTTGTGTGAATAAAAATAGCTTTAACTAGAATATTAAAGTTAAAGCTAAACAAATTTCAAGATTTTTTCTCTCTGTCTAGAAAGCTTTGACTAGGTCTTATTTTCAGTATTCTCTTTAGTTATAGTTCGATTATGGTAAGAAAACTAAAATTTTAGAAGAAACGGAAGTAAGTGATGAGGATTTTTATAGTTTATTTAGATTTTCAAATGAAATGTGCATAGTGGTGATTACCTTATATAGACGACTCAACGGAGCGTAGAGGTGCTCTGACCTCTGAGCAGAGAATACAGATATTTTTAAGATATCTAAGTGAACCTGGCCTGGATTTCAGTATCGTGCAGTAGGACAAGATCTTGGATTTGAACGCTCTTCTGTATGTAAGACTATTAAGCACGTAGTTTTCGTTGACAGTTGAATTAAATGCTAGGCATTATACGTACATATATAAGCCATTAAAAAGTAGAATTACAAAGTTAATGGAGAATTATGAAGCAGGTACTTAAAAATTGTGCGAGCTGTGAAATAAATTAATGTTAGAGAGTAACTCAAAAATAAGACTTTTTTTTTATACTTTTTAAAATATCAAAACTGTTTTATTGGAACTACCTGACCTATATACAAATTTGAAACCAATTGAACCACAGTCAACGTATACACGCAGAGACTGACGGACGATATGATAAAAACATTTTTAGCCCAAAATCAAAACTTGCCCTATAATACAGATATAGTGACAAAACAAAACAACCTTCCTTTTGGTCTATATATTATGAACAGTTCTAGCTAAAGCTACCTAGTCGAAACATGTGAATAAAAAACAAACTGCTTAAATTGCGAAGCTTAAACTAGAATTTTCTAGCACAAGCTATTTAGCGTTATCATTTTTTTATTCACATAAAACAAAGCTTAAGCTAGAACTGTCTAGCTTTAGCTGCTAGTAAAAGCTATGACTAGTTGGCTTTAGCTTCCTCCAAAAAAAGCTTTAACTTTTTTTTTATTCACAAGACCCAGTCAATGCCGCAAAGTTTTTTTTAATTTTTGTCTGTCAATATATGTAATAGAAAATCAAAGTAATGAAAAAATATTTTTGCTGTAATGAAAAATTGTTTTCGATGTTTGGTTATTTTGTAGAACTGATAAAATAAATGTGTGATATAAATAAAACTATTTTGTAAGTAATTTATTTTCAACAAAAAAAATTTTAAAATATTTTTTCATCATGACAAAACATTGCTTTTTTCAATGAGACAAAAAGTAACAAAAAATATTGTTGCATGTACAAAAATTTTTATTTTTTCAATTAAGGAAGCAAAATTTATCTATTATACAAAAATTTTATTGGAATATAAGAATAAAATATTATTGTTGTTGCAACTTGCATACCTTTGCCTGCTTTGTGCTATTGACAAAAATAATTGTAAAATAAACAAAATTGATTTGTGAGTGAAACATTTTCGAGATACAAAATCTCTTTGTCAGTTTTACAGAAAAAATTGGTAAAGTGAATTAAAATATTAATATAAATTTTTTCGTAAAATTAAAGTTCACACTCGGTTTGAACACAATTATAAGTACATGGTGACTGGTACAAAAGGTGTACCAAAAAGCTGGAGCAAGTAGGTTGGGTTTAGACTACTAAAAAATCGTAGGGGAGGGGGGGTCTATTTACCCCCGTTTAGGCCGGAGGGGCAAATTTCTAAAAAATTGACTTAAAACAGAAGCCACCATTCTCTTCTTTTATATTCATTTTAAATTAAGATGTGTTAGGGAATAGTTTTTGAAAAATTAATTTTCAAACTCGAAATTTTGAAAAAGATTTCTGGATTTCCAAAAAGGTATAGCATGGCATTGAAAGTTTTACCGTTGTTTTTAAATATTTTTTTTTCTGTTTTAGGTCAATTTTTTATAAAATTGCCCCTCCTACTTTAAACGGGGGGAAATAGATGAACGAAAGAAATTGTGGAATCAACAAAAAAAAATTGTCGAATTGATAAAATATTTTTGTTTATTAAACTAAATAAAATAAATTTTTTGGATTCAGAAAAAGAAATTTGTTATTTTAACAGAACATTTGGTTAATCTGACAAATTTTCCTCGTAAATTCAATAAAAAAAAATAATCATACCGATAAAATATTTTTGTTATTTCAAAAATAAATTTATTGAGCTGACAAATTAGTTTTGTGGTTTCAACAAAACAAAATTAATGAGTTGAAAATTATGTTATTAATACAATAAAAAAAATTTTAAATATGATAAAAACATTTTATACAATTCACAAAATTTTTGTTTATTCAACCAAAACTGTGATGTTTTTTTGTTAATATGACAATTATTTCTTTAATATGGCAAAATAATGCTTGTAGTTAACAATTTTTTTTTGTCACATCAAAAAAAACACACACTTTTTGTTACTTTTATCTAGGTATTTGATAAATCATTTTGTTGGACGTAAATATTATATGTTGACCAAAATTTTATTGTACCTATATCAACAAAAATTTTTAGTTGTAAAAACAAAATAAAATTTTGGTTTGATGGACGTATATTGACAGAAGTTTTATCAGCTGAACCTAAATTTTATTTTCAGTGTTGTATAAAGGCAAAAAATTTCTTGACCAAAAGAATGGGATTTAAAAATATCGCTTTAGAACCTCAAAACTTAAAACTTTAGAATTACTTTTGTTTTGTTTTTCGATAAAACCATTTTTAATAGAGATACGGCTCTTAAAAAATCACTTAAAAAATTAGAAAAAAAAATTGTTTTTTTAATTTATATTTTTAAGACAAAATTTTGCAATTTTTAAGTTGTTATAAGGTGTCAGTTATAGCTTTCATTGAAAATGATAATTAAAAATTTTAATTGAAACGCAAATAAAACGAAATAAGTATTTATATTTATATGCCAAAATAAAGGTTATGACTTAATTATTATTTTTAGTAAAAAAAAAATTATGTCGGTAAGACCTTTAACCTTCAATGATTTCAATGATCAATGGTAAGGTAATTAAATCATTGAAATAATAAAACTCATTTTATACGGAAGGTTTTGCCCAAATGATTTTTTTGTATATATAGGAATTATAATTGTATCATTTGCTTTATAGGGGCTATAGTTATAGCATTTCATTGAAAACGATCATTGAAAATTTTCATTGTTTGTTTTGAATTGTTTAGAAAGCAAAATTCGTTATTATTTTAATATCAGTATAAAGCTGAATACTAATTTATTAATTTTAAACTTACGCATAAAATAGCGTTTATTAATTCATATGATTGAACTAACTTGTTATTGATCATTGAATTGGCTTAAAAGTTATTGTATGTGAAATGAGGCTCGAAATATATTTTTTTTATGGAAATAATAAATGAGTCAATGTACATATAAATACTGATTTTTCTTTCTAAACGGTGCAAAATAAAAAAAAAATAATTTTTAATGATTGTTTGAGTTGGGGTCATAATTCTGTACATATGTATGTGCCAAAATTCGGTTTCCAAAAATTCTTCAAAAATTCATACTTGCAGAAATTGGGCTCATACGAACTAAACAGTAGCCGGAGATGGGTCCTCTTTCGATGCGTCAATTACAACAGCGATAACGATTCCAAAACTTATTTTAAACCTTAATTTATTTCTATTATATTTATTTTTAAAGTTTTATTTAAAATTTATTTATTTTTTAGTTTGTTTGACTGTTTTAAATAAAATTCCTTATACAATTTTGGATTTGTTTCCCTTTATGAGACTTGTTTTGCCACTTTTCAGGGCTTGGTCCACCTAACCCCACATACTGGGCCAATTTGCCCCGCTATAAGGGGCAAGTTGGCCGACTTGCACTTGATCCATTTAAGGTTGCTTTAAGCCAGGCGCGCACTTGCAACCAAACTATTTGGTTTCGATTTTGAGTACTATAGGATTATATGAGACCCCGCGGAAGTTTATGTGCGCGCACTTCCATATAAGCCCGTTGTGCTCAAATTGGAACCAAACTGTTTAATTGCAGGTGTGCGCCTGGCCTTATACTTCTGCGGTTACATATTTTCAAATTTTTCAGATTTAATTTAGAAGCCAGAAGTCCATTCTTTCTTTTGATACCAGCTCCATAATTGTACTATCAGTAGTTTGATAATTATGAGACTTCAAGTTAAAAGTGGGCCAACTAGCCCCGCTCTACCCTATTCCAAAATTCTGTATTTTAAAATTTAAATTAAAATAATTTTGAAAGTTACCTGTAATTAACACCTTTGTACCTACATGTTTGCATTTGCCCTATAAAATATTTAATTAAATATGAGTCAATGACATCTTCATGAATTGATTACGATATTATACATATGATAAATCCAAAGCGAATCCAGAAATTTACAAACAAAATTACCTAGACAATTATTAGAAATAAATAAAAATTAAAAATTAATTTGTAAATTATTATATTAAATTCTCATCACCAAACACGACTGAACAGCATAGATTAGGTATCTATACGTTAATATGTAATTCATTTCACTCGGATGGCTTTTACAGACTCGAAATAATTGAAATAAAATTTTTAATAGAATCTGCTGCAATTTGACTGCAACTTTCGACCCCACAGATCCCCTTTGTCAAATAAAATCAAATTATTTATGAATTATTAACATTTCCAAATAGCAGCTGTGTGACATCAGTTTATGCTTGCAAACAATTATTCGCCTTCTATTCAACGATATCCCGGATATGACAACAAAAAAATTAAAAATTCCAGTCCCCAACAAACGGTTATAATAATGTTTTGTTCCAGAATCTCCATCATCCTCATCCACATCCTCGTCCTCGCCACGGCCTCGCCTTGTCAATATACGGTAGTATTATATGCCATGAAGTTTTCATCCTAATGAGTTAATTACTTCCTGTAAATAATGAATTTCTATGAAGCTGTCATGAATATTTTATGCAGTTTTTAGTGAGTGTGTGGTAGGCCTAAGTAAAATCCTCTTTATTCTTTTATTGCAAACACAAAATTTTGGTAGCGAGACGATAGAGGAGGTGACGATGACGATATAACGATGATGATGATGATGATGAAACTAAAAGATGATGATTTTCATAATAGGGTGGACGTTTAGCATTCGTATATATACCCTACAGCAATTTAAGGAAAAACTTTGAGGAGTATATATGTAGCTACATTTGAGGTTGAGCTTGAGGTTGAGCGCATGGTTAAATGAAGCCTCCCCTAAGTTCCGACCAAATAAACAAAAAAAATACAAAACGGAAGAAATAACGAAATCTTCATTTATGAGTTTATTTTTTTTTTTAGAGGTTTTCTTGTTTTACTGTACGTATATAATAAGACTTTTGGGATCACCGCGCGAATATTTTACATTTTTACTTAAGCAGTGTGTCAAGGTTTGTTTCCTCCAAACTAAAGCTATAAATTTGAATTGTTTAGCATATCTAATAGTATACGTGCCAACTGCCAGAATATGATAGCAGATGCAGACAACAAATTTGAACAACGGAAAAGGAACCCGTGATATAATATAATTGGTCCTTGGCATTTCTTTGCGTTTTTTTGTATGAACATTATGTTTTTTGAATTTTAAATAAATTTATGATGAAAACATCTCACGAGGAATTTAAAATAATGCATACGAAATTATCACTTTATTGATATTCATGAGTTCTAAATGAAAGTGAAAATATTTAAATTTATATTTGTTAAACTATAGATTTATAAATACTTATTATTTAGATTTGAATATTTTAGCATTTTGAATTTTTAAGTAAGTCAAGTTTATGCAGGAAATAATCAGTATTAAAAAAACAGACAATCCACAATCTGTCTGTTCAACTACAGCCTTAACGATAAGGTCAATTTTCGGGTCTATGAAATAACTCCCACGAAATAAGTCCCACTTTTGAAAACGAAATAAGTCCCACCAAAATGAAATGATTTAAAAATTTACTTGAAATGAAATAACTCCCACTCAAAATGAAATAACTCCCCCTTGAATAATACATTTCTTAAATGAATTAAGTCCCACTTTGTCCCTTTTACGAAATGTCCAATATATAACTTTTTGCATAAGAAAAAAATTTAGGGGTATGAAATAACTCCCACTTTACAAAACGAATTTATTCCCACTCAAAACAAAATAAGTCCCACTTAAAATAAAAACGCGTAACGAAATAAGTCCCACCAATTGACGAAATAAGTCCCACTTTTAAAAACGAAATAACTCCCACTTTCAAAATAGCAATTTTTGGTGGGACTTATTTCGTTTTTAAAAGTGGGACTTATTTCGTGGGAGTTATTTCATAGACCCCAATTTTCATAAAACTTGGTTTCTATTATTTTCAGGATAACTTTTATTTTTATTTTTTTAAGAAAAAAAGTAACGGTACCTGACATAGCATTTTTTTTAATTTTATCGAAATATTATTTTTCTTAAAAATGATTTAATGATTGAAAAAAATATCATTTAATTTTAATAAGTGACAAAAAAAAATCGGAAAATGGTTATTGATGACACCATTCATAGAACCATTTTATTTTTACTGTCGCTTTTCTCGAAGTTTAAACTGATTTATGAAGGATGTTTTGAAAAGTTCAATTGAAATTGTGTACTAAATTTTTAAAAAAATATTTTGACATATAAACCGGACGTAATTCACACAGAACAGTTTTTTTGATTTTTAAGTTTCTCAACTTTTTTTCTCTCGGCTTAGCAGATAACAAAAATAAGTTTTCTTCAAATTGACTGTAATCTGTTGTTTCAGTTGCAATAAAGGTCGTATTTCCACTTTAGTATAAAGTAGATTTATTTATTTTTGATTTTCTCAAAAACTAGAAGACATTTAAGCATCTGTTTTTTTATTGTTTGATGTAAAATTGATGAGAGTATTCAATATTAAAAATTAAATTAAAACTTAACGACATAAAATTTTTAACAAAAATAGTTTTTTTTTAATTTTTGTTTTTTTTTTTTTTTTTAATATGTATACTGAGTTTGAAAATTAATTTTGCCAAAATTAATTCATTAAAAATATATGATTTAAAAACAAATTTCATATGAAACTTTTTTGAACAGTTTTTTTTACTTATAAGACAAAGAGTTTTTTTTATTTAGTTCTAGAAGTAAAAGCAAAAAATTTCCAATATATGTAATTTATTTATTAATAAAAATGACTATATGATCGTAATTTTTTTTTCTTCTGTTATTTTTTATAATTTATTTAAATTAAAAGTTTGATTTTAAAAAATAATATTTTCGCTCATCATATATGTTTTTGAACCTAACAGCTCAGCTCAATTCTGGCAAACCGCACTGATACCTTAGAAGTTGAAGTGAATTTAATTTTATGAAGTTTTTTTTTTGTATTCTCACAACTTGTGAGCCTCACAAAAACTATCAGAATTGTAATCCTCTTCTGAGGATCTCACAACTTATAAGTTTGACATTTTGAAATGCAATAGTAAGCAGACTTGATTGTGCGATTTATCGCCAAATAGGCGACACGAAAATCGGATGGCGATATACCATCAAAAAGGCGACTTTTTTAGTTTTTGGTGATTTGAATTTTGATATGACAAAGGTCCAACTGATATACATACATTGAATTTATTAAAGAAGACTAGGTAAACAAAGGCGTATTTTTTTTTTTTAATTTTAAGTTGGATTGTTTTGTTTTATTTTTTTTTTAATGAA
This sequence comes from Epistrophe grossulariae, assembly GCA_929447395.1. Taxonomy (NCBI): domain Eukaryota; kingdom Metazoa; phylum Arthropoda; class Insecta; order Diptera; family Syrphidae; genus Epistrophe; species Epistrophe grossulariae. The sequence continues at coordinate 53,912,580 of OV839568.1, forward strand.
AGGTTTTTTGATGTTACCACAAATTGCGAAATTTTATTTCATTTTTGAATTTGATGATTTATTGGGTGGACAAATTTAAAATTTGGCGATTTTTTGGCGAATTAACTTTTACATTTGGCGATTCAAACCTGACAACCCTGATGGTAAGACTGCACTTTTGTTCCTCCTTGTCTGAAAAAAACAACATTTTATAACCCAGTTAACTGGCTGAACACAATACACTGCTGCTACTGGAATCGGAGCTGCAGCTGCCACTGCTTTTTATCTGCCCACAATGAGCTGTATAGCTTTTTGTATATTTTAAAGAAAAAAAAAACAGTCACGAGCTTATTATTCACTTTTTTATTTCCAATATTGAAATTTCATAAATTGAAACGTCAAAAGTGCTGCACGTAAAAAGTTCGTGAACCAATGCGGCTCCGACTGCAGCTCCGTCTACATATGTTGCATTCCATTCTGCTCGTAGCATTGATTTTGTGTTGATATAACATTTTAACAGGTGTTTCAGCTCCGACTCCGACTCCGGCTCCATCGCAACTGATCGATCTTAAATCGAAAGAAATTTATTTATCCACAAAAAAAAATTTATGTTGACAAAACAACTCTATGAAATAGGATCGCCATAGAACAGCGAAGGTTGTGTACATAATATTATGTATGTGGTAGACAATAATCCTCGTCGTTCATGAGTTAAATGGGTGCGCGTTCAACAAACATTTTGAACTTAACAATCAAATAAAAAATTCGGAGTTTTTTTTTTTTTGTGATTTTTTGTGAGGGTTATCAGAAAAAGTCATCGAATCAAAACAACTTCGCAAGAAAAACAACTTCAAAAGAGCTTGTGACTTGTCAGCCCTCACAACGCTAGAATCGCTCTGTAAAAAAATCGTTATATAATGTCCAAGTTTATATTTTTTCTTCTGGTTCTTGGATATTTATAAATTATATTACTATTAATAACTCAACATCTGTAGCCTTTGGCAATAGCGAAAACTCAAAATGAAAATAAAAATTTGTACAAACTAAATTTGAACGAAAAAGAACTTTGAAACAAAGAAGTGATCTTAATCTTTCCGAAAATGCCTATAGGACCAAAACATCACCTTAAATAATATTTAACCAACAAAATAGAAAAAAGCTTTAATTTTAAAAATATTCCATCACAGATTAAATGTTTTTGCTTTATATAGATAAACGAAAAAGAAAATATTGAATAATGGAAAAGTGTAGGTACATATTTCTTTAATACAAAACCAATTCCAAAAGAAACACAACACAACACAACATTCAGATGTATGTATGTATGTAGGTACGGTTTGTTGCGTATATTTTAAAATGCAAACAAAACACCAACATCACGTTTGGCATTCAGCATACAAATTAATTCAGCACACTAAAGGATAACATCACACAACACTAACAGCAAAAATATTAAAAAAAAAAATAAGAAATAAAAAAAAAACAAAAAAGGCTCACAGACATACATATATATGTACAAAAAACAGCTAAGGTATGAGAGTTTAAATAATTTATTTAGCGGAAAATTATTCTGAAACGTGACTTTAAAAAAAAAACAAAGGAAAAATTATTCTTTTGTATTGGCTTCTCTCACTTCATGCCTCTCTCATAAAACGTCAAAAAATGGGTAAACCATCTAGAATAATAGTATCAAGGATTTTTTTGTTTCAATTAAAATTAAATTTTAAATTAAGTTTTTCTTTCTATATTTTTTTTTTTTAATAAATGCATACCTAACTACGTTTTTTGCATAAATAATAAGAACATGGAACTTATCTACACATAATTTTAGTAGGTACTAGTAAAATAATTATATGTATTTAATTAAAAACAAATGACTTTACATAATAATTTGTAATACATTATACACAAGCAGACAGCAAAATGAGGTCCAATATCTGGCCTAGATACTCTGTTCCTTAAAATACCATTTTCATATTATCATCAAAAATATTATTTTTTATACCTTAAATCTCACACCTAGAATTCTTAAGTATAATACAAAAAGTAATAACACAATTAACTTACAATTTGAAATTAATTAAAATTAGTTAAAGTTAATATATGAAAATATTTGTATATTAGATCTAATTAGATAAATAAGAAAATATAATTTTTAAATTAACTGAAATAATTTTAATAAAATCTCCTACATTGGAAGTAAGAATTTTGAATCTATTTGTCTCTAAAAGCTATCTAGTTTTTAGCGTTGGACTAAAAATTGGTAAAAGCATCAAAAACAAAAATTAAAAATATTACTGAATTACATTAAATAAAAACAAAAAATGTTACAATTTTTTTTTTAACGCTTTGAGTTTGAAAATAATTTTTGCAAAAACTATTCATCAAAATAACTTATTTCAAAAAACAAATATTAGAATGAATTTTTGGCTTTTAAAATAGCTGTAATTTAGTGTTGTAAGTTTTTTCGTTGATTTTTAATAAATTTGTATCCACTTCAAGTAACTTTATTTAGAAAACTGCCCCTCCCGTCTAAACGGGGGGATATACTACCCTCCTCCCACACAATTTCTTTTTTGTCTGGTTTCAACCAACCATTCTCTTGCTTTTTTTGAGATTTAACGGGAATCACCCGTTCTTCATTTTAAAATAGCTTAATTTTTTAACGGCTTACAGCGTCCGTAGGACATGAAAATAAAAATCTGAATAAATTAGGGAATTGTTTTTTCTTCATTTGCAGCTGATTTAGACCCATCCAAGATGAACTTTTTTTTAAACATGTACATACGTAACGGATTCGTGAAAAATCGAACTCGAATTCGAATTGATAGCGAAGTCGAAAAAAGTGGGTTTATTTTTGAGAACTTATTAATTCGTAAACGACTTGATCGATTTTTATTTAACTTAGCACCCAGCAGTTTTTTAAAGTTATATAACAGATTTTAAATAAAAAATATTCTTTTAACTAAAAACAACGGTACATCCCATAAAACTGTTAAAAACCATTAAGGACTATCTCATTTTTCTCAAAAACGTCTTCAACGATTTTGATAAGAAATTTGATAGAAGCTAAATTCAGTAGGGTAGGGCGGGGATGGTTGGCCCACTTTTTACTTGAAGTCTCATAATTATCAAACTACTCATAGTACAACTATAGAGCTGGTATCAAAAGAAAGGTTAAACTTCTGGCTTCTAAATGAAATCTTAAAAATTTGAAAATATGTAACCGCAGAAGAATAAAGCTACCTTAAATGGATCAATTGCAAGTGGGCCAACTTGCCCCTATAGCGGGGTAAGTTGGCCCAGTGTGTGGGGTTAGTTGGACCAAGCCCTGAAAAGTGGAAAAGCAAGTCTCATAAAGAGAAACAAATCAAAAATGTTATAAGGAATTTTATTTAAAACGGTCAAACAAACTAAAAAATAAATTTTAAATAAAACTTTAAAAGTAAATATAATAAAAATATATTAAGGTTTAAAATAAGTTTTGGAATCGTAATCGCTGTTGTAATTGACGCATCGAAGAAGGACCCATGTTCGGCTACTGTTTAGTTTGTATGAGCCCACTTTCTGCAAGCAGGGTACTGTATAATATCCACTCCTTACCCGACAATCTTTCAGCGAATGATTCGATCCACATTAAGCAAAAATATCCCAGTTCTTCTTCTTCTTCAGAACTTAATTTATTTGACAAAAACCCCTTGGGCCAACTAACCCCACACCTGGTTTAAGAAGCATATTCAGTCATAAATATAAAAATACTCAAAACTGCTCAATTTAACTCACAAAATATGAAAATACAATATATTCACTTATAAAAAAAATTTACCACAGTCCTTAATCCTGGATTTTTCACTAGGAAAATAAAAAACTATCATATCCGCATTTTTTACTTTTACCCTCAAAAAAGACAAATCTGTGTGTGGTTTTCCAGTTGCACCGTTATGACACGTGATGGTAAGAGAGCACGCTTTGTTCGTAAATGATCATTTTCTTGTAATACTTTCAGTTTGTGAATAATTCGCGTGGGCCAACTTGCCCCGTGGCCCAACTAGCCCCGCTCTACCCTACGATCTACCATATTTTTGGAAAACAATTTGAATCTACCGTTTCATAACGGTATCTCTCATAGAAACATTTTTTTCCATTTTCGTGTATCTCATAACCTATTGACCCAATTTTAATGAAATTACTAGTAAGTTTGAACAATATTGCATGTCGAAATTTTCAAAAAACTAATTTTGGATTTTTAAAAGTATTTCAAAAATTATTTTTTTGAAAATTCGAAATTTCTAAAATGGAAAGATGATTTTTTTTTCAAAAAGGTAAATCCGCATTAATAAACTAAACACTTTAAAATATTTTCAAAATTTTATACATATATACAAAAATTATTTAAAAAATAAACGCCCAACGATTTTTGAAATTTTAGTCCTTAATTAATTTATTTCTTTATTTATTAATTTAAGTTTATTGAAGAAGTCAGATGGATTGGTGTCAAAATAATTTCATATTTTCAATAATATTTCATTTGTGGGCTTTTTTGATAATTTATTTCGTAAGCAAATTAAAACAACTCCATATTTACTTCCTACTTTTCGTTGAAATTTTTCTACTTCTTCAGGGGCACAATTTATACTTAATAAACAACATGAATTAGATTTTGAACATTGGGAAACATTTTTTATGAAACTTTTTTATAATTTGCTAGAATATATTTTTTTTTAATATTACAGTAGAATCTCAGAAAGATGAACGGTTTTAAAAGATGAACAGCTTGGAAAGATGAATAGAAAATTTTCACTTTTTAGTGTTCAAAAAGATGAACTGGTTGAAATTTTGTACTCGAAAAGATGAACACTTTATTTCCAACATTATTTTTTACTTCTTTTTTGCCTTTAGTTCCTCCTGAACAATACTTTTGAGCTTGTTTTAATTTGTTTTGTAAATAATTGTTTATGTTTACTATATATCCTTCTTCCTCAAACATATATGTTGATGCTCGAAAAGATGAACAATTTAAAAGATGAACGGGCCCTGTTTTATATCTGTTCATCTTTTCGAGATTCTACTATATTTTGAAATTACTTGATAAATAATTAAATAAATAAATAATTGAAAAACAATTTCATACAGAAAAATCACTTATATCACAGGTGGGTTTCTTTATCACCTTAGTGTAGATAGCAAATAAAGAAGCTTATGGGTGATTTATGAGTAGAAACCTTTTCATTTCATAAGGTAGCTTGAAAATTACCCATAAGTTTGTGAATTAAATTTTTTTTAATCACAAATCACCAACTAGCTTATGAACTAAATTTGTTTAAGTCATAAGTCACCAACTAGCTAATGAATTAATTTTGTTTGGTTCATAGATAAGTCAGTATAATTATAGCTTATGAAATAATTTATTTTAATTCAGAAGTCACCAACTATAGCTTATGAATTAAATTTTTTCAATTCATATGTCTTACCTACAAGCTTATGACTTTATGTTTTTTTTTTTTAATTCAAAAACTCTCAACCCTGATTCATATAGACATAGAGGGCACTTTTAACAACGTCGACACATCTGAGTCATGAGTCAATAAAATTCGAGGTAAAAATATAGAGCATCTCCCGACGAAGCGTTACTCCCCAAAACAAAAATTCTACTGTGCCACATTTTTCAAAAAACCTTGTCATTTTCTAAATAAAAAACTAAAATTAAATTTTTTGTGGAAAAAACAACAAAAAATTAGAATAAATCAATTTTCATCAAATTTCGTCAAAAATTCACTTTATATGAAGTAAAAAAATGGAAATAAGAAAAGCATGTCATATAGAATTTTGTAAATGCCACCACATGTCACTATGAAATTTTCATGTCAAAAAAACACTATCGTGCCACTTGGGTAACGCTTTATTTACGTTTTTATTAACCACGAGTCAATCTATTAAGCAATTGTTTCACAATGTCTGATTAAAGTTCTGATTAGTTACTCGACACATAAATACTCGCACAGGGTCATAAGTCCACAAACCAAAAAATAATATTTTTTCCATTTATAACCTATTCAAGTCCTCAAAAAATAATTGTAAGTTTTCTCCTGTGGACTTATGACCCTGTGCCAGTACTTATGTGTCAAGTAACTAATCAGAACTTTACTCAGGCATTGTGAAACAGACCCTAAAACTCCTATTTTTAATGCTCTTTCTGACACTCGTGTTAAGTAGCTCTAGTGTACAAAATTTAAATTTAAATGCGATTTTATGTAGGTATTAAGGCCTTAAAATATAGTTTGTGGAGATGGTAGCATTTAAGGCCATAGAGATTGTACACAATTGTTGTTGAACTAAGTCACCATTTCACCCTTCAAATCAAATAAATACAAAAGTTTGGGTTTTACTTCATAAAAAATTAATCAATCAAAACCATTCTGACAATTTATTACCTGACTAAACGCTCACAAAAATTAAAACACAACCAAAAAATTGTATTTGTGGAAAAACAAAATGAACGAAATTAGGTTGCCTGTTCTGCCTCTTATGCTTCATAATGTATAAGTAGCCCCTGGCAATCCTTTAGTTGTGTAAATAAAAAAAGTGTCAAAAGAGACCAACATTTTTTATTTTAATCAAAAATATTTTATGAAAACTGTCACATTACTTGATTTATTTAAAAGAAGGTTACATGTAGGTACTTGAAAAATTTGAACAAAATCGGCTACAGAATTATTGAAAAAAATACGTGAACAAAATAAGTTTATGTATCTACATACCTATGTGAATTTTAAGCCAAAAAGCTGACACCGAGTTTTGAAGCAAACACATCACCTGAACATTGCACACGGATATAATATTAAATTAAATTACACAAAAGTTCTTTTTTAGCATTCTTGAAGCAACGCCACCCATTCATAGTACCTGATATCTAGTTTATTGAACTTTTCTACGAATACATCTTGCCCTTTGCCTTGATACATTTATGGAATAAATAAAATAGAAAATCACAAAATCGTCATAAATTTCAGTCTAACTAAAAAAAAATCTAACAAAAGCATTGTTCGCCTTGAATTTTCTCTCGTTACTTACTTTCTTCTACGAAATTTGCTCCATCGACTTTTTTTCCAAATGAAAAAATCTCGAAAAATTTTATTTCAATTTGTCATGATTTATTTATGAAAGTTTTTTTTGTGTTAAATAATTATACTTTTCAGTTTTCACCCTATATTATATGGAATGCCTTAGCGGGGCACTGGTTCTCAAGGTGACTGCCGTGTGCTCAAAGAGAATCATTTGAAAACAAAAATCTCCAAAAGCGAAGCACAGCAGTTTTGTAAAAAAAAAAATTAAGGAGGAATAGAAATTGGGCGTTATTCTGCAGTGTGTTACATGCATCCAGTTAAGCAAAAGTCATAAAAGCGTCAATGAAAAGCAGGATATAACTCATCGTGGGTTGCATTCTGTTGAAGTTTCCTAGAATTCTAAATTCTTTTTTTGGATATGTAAAGTAATATTGATTTCTTTCTTTTTTTTTTTGGGAAAAGTAAGAAAGCCAAAGAAATGCTCGAAGGTTATAAAAACAGCATGAAGCGTTAATAATTTTAAGGAAAAGCTGACATTTATTTCTGTTATTCCATTTGGTATAATGTTTTCACTAAAATATTGAATTTTTGCGAGGAAAGTAACTTTGAAGTATCTATAAATGGGCCAAGATTTATGGAAATTGACATATGGGACAGGTAACAGGTAACCTGGGTCTCATTTGGGTGGGACTTAAGTCCCAAATTCAATTTGGGCTTTATTTCTCACTCAAGTGGGACGTAAGCCTCAAAAATAAAAATTGTGCTTTATGTCCCTGCGCCAAATAATTTGACAACAATTTTCTAGAACTTTCGGAAAATATGCGACAAGTGCTATGTTTTCAGATCATAAAAAAATTGTCATGACAATGAATTCTCAAGAATTTTCCGAGAATCGTCATAAATTCCCTAACAATTGGTGCATTCTGAAAAATTATAACTCGGTGATTTTGCTCCGTCAAAGAGTGAGAAAGCGAATCCTTTTTTTTATCTTCAGTATTTTGACAGCAAAGCTGAGGAATCCTGTTCATGTAACTAAGATTGCTGAATTTTCCAAGATTTTAATTTCCTCAACATGAGTGATGTGTTAATGAGCCAAAACGAAATATAGAGTTTAGAGAGACTATTACCTTTCCTTAAGTAAAACTGTCAATACAAAAGTCAAGTTAATTCGAGATAGTTACTATACAAACTTATTTGAAAAATCGAAGGGTAATGTAAAAGAAGAATGGGCTATTGTTGACAGTATTTTAGGGAAAGTAAGGCAGTCTAACGAAATTGAAAGTTTGGTTGTTGATGGTATAACCTTAACGGACTTGAGCAGCATATCCAATAAGTTTAATGAATATTTCACAGACATCTCCGAAAAAACTTAAATTGTCATTTAGCTCGTGTTCTGATTGTAATTGTTACAATAATTAGAATATGGATACTGAATATTTACAACCAAAAAGTTTTACTTATGATGCTTATTACCTCTTCTGAGACTTTCAAAATGATCAACTCTTTAAAAAATAAGAATTCTTGTACTTCAGATGGAATATCTAGCACTCTTCTTAAAAAAGTTGCCCTATATGTGTCCGATGTACTAAATTTTATTTTCAACTTGAGTGTAGAACAAGGAATTTTCCCAAAGCATCTTAAATGTGCTGAAGTTATTCCATTGCTTAAGAAGGGAGATAAGAAAAATATGTCAAATTATAGACCTATTTCTCTTCTTCCCACAGTTTCGAAAATTTTTGAAAAACTTATGAAGAATAGAATCACTTCTTTTCTGAATAAAACCAGTTTTCTTAGTGAAAATCAGTTTGGTTTTCGGGCAGGAAAGTCAACTGAAGATGCTTTTCTCAGATTATGCAGTCAGCTTCATGACAGCTTAAATAATAGCAAATCTGCAATAGCCCTCTTCATTGATATGACAAAGGCTTTTGACATGGTTAACCATGACATACTACTGAACAAGTTCTATAATGCAGATTTTAGTGGAGTTATTTTCGAATGGCTCAAATCTTATTTGAAAGGAAGAGTCCAATTAGTAATTATAAATGGTATTGTTAGTACAGCTCGCAATTTAAAAAATGGTGTTCCTCAGGGATCAGTACTCGGCCCGCTATTTTTCTTGGTTTATATAAACTCATTTTCAATCTCAAGTTAAATGGTCTTTCAACAGCCTTTGCAGATGACATATCATTCACCTACCAGTCATTTTCTGACTTTAATTGTGTAGTGCAAATTGAAGAAGATCTTTAATGCCTTAGAACTTGGTTTTCTACTCATAAGCTCATTTTAAGTGAAAAAACTAAATTAATGTCGTTCAAAACATCAGGTAATCAAGCTGTTGACTATAACCTTCGTTTTCATGCATCTAACTGTGAACAATATAGCTTCCCTATACACGATTGTGGTAAATTCAATTTCAATCCAAACCGTGCTTGCTCAGACTCATGTTTCAGAATTGAGTTAGTACCAAGCTTCAGATACTTAGGTGTTACAATAGATTCTAATCTTAACTGGAAAGAACATATCGGTAATATAAAATCCAATTTCATGCGGGTTACTCGGAAATTGTATCTTCTAAGACCTTTTTGCTCTACGAAGATTTTAACTTAATTTATTATGGTCTCGCGCATTCAATAGGGTTATCTAGCTGGGGAGGTTCATATGGAAATACATTTAATACTTTATTGATTGCACAAAAACATTTAATTCGTATTATTTGCAACAAAAGTCGTTTCACAGAAAGTTGGCCTTTATATAAGGACCTAAGGATTCTGCCTATGAGAAATCTTTAAGTTTTTAAAGTGCTTAAAGAAAAGTGGTAATATGCCTAGTAGAAACTTTATATTGTACAGTCTACGTATAAACAACATGCATCTCGTTATTGAACCTACAGCTCACAAAGCGCATTTCTCTCATTTTTACACTGCTACAGCCCCAAAGTGCTTTAACAAACTACCAATGTCTATTAGAATGACTCATAACATTAATTCTTTTTTTAAAAAAAGTAAAAGACTGGCTATTCACTGTAGACTTAATTTATATTGAAAATTATTTTTTGTTAACTTATGGTAATACTCTAAATATGTTGCCTTGTTTTTTTTTTTGTATTATATTTTAAAAAATCACAATTTATTATTTATATAATGTTGTATACATAAAAGTTTTTAACTATTATTATTATTATTACTGCAAATTTAAATTATTTAACTCTGATTGTCACCCCACATCAGTTTCATTTTGTAAAATTTATTAATGTATGTATCATTCAACTCTTACTTATAAGTTATAGAATGATTACTATTTATTCATTTTTAAACAAAAATTGTCAAACTAGTTTTAAGTTTTAAATGAATAAAATATGTTCTAATAATAATAGTTTGTCACTATTTAGTTGACAATAATTAATGTGACAGGCAATTAAGTTTAGACAAGTATTTGCAGTGAAGTGAAAAGATTACGATTACAAAATTATAAATATATTTTTCAAGAGCAAATAATGACGATTCTCAGGTGGAGCTACGTGAATTGCCTACTTTACAATTTAAATAGAAAATATGACGAAAATGTTGACGATAAAATTGTCAAAATCTGACAAACAAAGATTTTTTGTGTTTGTATTTAAGTGACAAACATTGTCACATGTCAATATTTTATGAGCTGACAATTTATCAGAGAAGTGTGACATAAGCCTAGTTCCTTTATACTTTGAAACTCTGTGCATTTCTGTGAATTTCTAGACCAAAGTCTGTCAAAGTTCATATAAAAAATAAAATGACGTAGAAATTCACAAAAATGCACAGAGTTTTAAAGTAAAGAAACACACCTATATTTGTAGCATTTTCACCTGTCAATTTTAATGAAATAGAGTCTTAAATTATATTTTGAGAGTTAGACTTCGCAAAAGTTCTTCGTTGGCATATTATGTAGATATTAGTTTGAAGACTGTACGGTGTAAGTATACTATAATTTGAGCTAATGCCTAAACGGGTAGACCGTTTTGCTTTCAATTTATCACAAATAATTTTTATGTAAATTATCTCTAAAGGGAAAATTCGAACTTTTGTCTGAGCTCGTCTAAAACGGTTTTTTTGCGAATATTCTCGAAAACAGCTCTAACGATTTTGATTAAACTTCAAACATTTAATTATAATTTATATTTTACCTAAACTACGTTTCTGGTTTTTGCTAAAAAAAAAATAGAGAATAACGAAAATAGTATTGTTTCAGGCTGAAGTTCATAACAATGGAACGGGCTATGTTGACTTTGAGGGCAACTGTTGTTTGCGGTTTTTTGGAATAGTCCTATAACTCAAGGACACCCTAGAAAAAGAATATATACATATGCCTAAAAGCGCATGATATCGGTGACCAGTTCATGCGTTTCTGAATGAGATACTTATACTTACTAACTACTTACTTAAGGTGACGTTACAGTCCAGAGGGCCTTAGCCTTCAACCAATAAGTCTCTTCCAGCTAGCTAACTGTATCCAGTTTCACACGCCAAGTTGGGTGAGGTCCTTTTTACTTTCTTGTGCCACCTGATTCACCGTCTTCCTCTACCGCGCCGCCGCGCCGCCGCCGTCCTTCGGGTTTAGATTTAAAGACTCTTTGGGTCGAAGCTTTGGCTTTTTAGTTTTTACCTTTATGGCTACGTCGCGTCGGTGTCACTGTATACTACACAGCCCGTACATGTTCATCGTTGTATCTTCTTCTCCACTCTCCGTTTTTGCAGACGCGGGACCAAAAATCACCCAGAGAATCTTCTTTAAAAAAAAAACCCCAGTGTTTTCATTCGTCTTTGACAATTATGCCCATGCCTCTGCACCATAGAGCAGGACCGGGATAATCAGTATTTTATACATGAGACTTTAGTTGCTTGAGATAAGGCTTTGCTACTCAATTGACTTCTTAGACCGAAAAAGCAGCGATTGGCAAGAGTTATTCTCCGTCTGATCTCAGCGATGGTATCATTGCCTGAGTTTATAGCGAAGCCTAGGTAGACAAAGTCCTTATACTACCTAAAAGTTCTCCTCCCGTCAATACTCACAAAAGCGCTATTGGCATCACGCTTTGTTCTTCCTTTTATATAAATATCTTTGGCGTATGCGAGTTACTGTACGGACGTTTGAAAGATTGTGCCTCTAGTGTCGACGGTGAAGTTTTCCAACTATTTTTTCAAGAATGATCTTAATGAAATTGCCGCATCGCCTTGCCTTAATCCATTTTTGACATCAAAGGTATCGGTGAAGTCTTTGCCCAAATTAATGGAGTAACGTGCGTTCTCTATCTTAATCCTGTACAAACAAACAAGTTTGGGCGAAATGCCAAGACTAGAAAATTCTACTATATAGCTTATCTCTATATAGATGCTGTCATAAGCAGCCTTGAAATCAATAAAAAGGTAGTGGGTATCAATTTGAAGATGATGGGTTTTTCCAAGATCTGCCGCAATGTAAATATTTGGTCGTTGGTGGACTTTCCTGGCCTAATAATAATAAAATCACACTGATATAGACCAATCATATTGTTGAAAAAAGGATTTAGATGTTTACACTTTACATAAAACAGCACAAAAGATCTTGAATGCGATAATAAGGAAACTGATGCATCTGTATTTGGCGCAGTTCAGAGGGTCTCCTTCCTTGAAGACTGGGCAAAAAAATGCCGAATTTCCATTTGTCGGGCATGCCTTCATCCGACCCAATTTTCCAGATGAGCTGGTGCATACTCCAAACCAGATCATCGCCTGCTGCTTTGAACAGCTCAGAATACAGGGCCGCCAGCTCCAGCAGCTTTATTGGACTTAACCCATTTCCGGCGGCTACCAGTTCCAGTTGACTTAGAAACTTGAAATTTCACATACTGTATATTTTCTGTGCAATTAGAGGAAATCTTTAAAAAAAAAAATTGGTTTGGTTTTCCAGAAAATTCAGCCGGAAATGGGTTAAATTCAGATATATGACTCTTCACTTCGCCGAGATCAGGTGGACGGAAATGTATGGTCTACGTCATCTAGGTTGAATGGTTCAAACTGCCTGACAGCGGAATTAGATTCATCATTGCCATTATACCTACAGTTTGCAGAAATAGTTTTTCCATATCCTCAGCATCGACTGTGATTCTACCACCATCATCCCTTGATCATCCTTGTAGGCTTCTGTTCGGGGTTTTAAGCCTTGATAGGATCTTATCACCTGCTCGTAAAACTTCCGCACCTCATTTCTGAAACGACATCGCTCTATTTCCTCGATTGCGCGCTTCTCACTCTACAAGCCTTAAAATTGCTTCTGCAGAATGTCCACTGTGGTATCAGCTGCTAACTGCTGCAGAATCCAGTCAGCACACGCAGAGCTTCTTCTAAGTTCGTTTTCCGTCAGCCAGTGTCTGAAAAATACACATCCTCCCTATGAGAGAACCCAATGAAAATTGTATTTCAACTTATTCAATTAAGCAAGAAAATCATTAATTAAACGATCGCAAGAATTAAGCCGGGCATATACTTCAAATGTATACCATAACTAACCATAAATACTAATAATAATAATAATGATAATCTTTCGATTCTATATAGTGCTTATTTCCATAAAAATATACTTAACTTTCATTATACATAATATATACGCCACTAAAAGCTACCTCACTATAATTGGGTCTTAAAATTTAACATTTCAAAATAAAGTCAGTACCTAGTTGAAATCCCAGGGGGAATTAAATGAGCAAATCTTCAAAGAAATCAACCAGTAAGCTCAATAACAGTCTAAATGGGCACGAAAAGCAATAATTGCTATCGTTATTGCGTCCACTATATAACCACCACTACCATACCATTCCATCCCCATTTACGATATTCCCCTTCATTGAAAACTAAGCGAGTGAAAAACAAAAACAAAAAAAAAATACTAATGTTCCTTATCATCATCACTTCATCCAGAGAACCAGGGACATACTGCTATAGAGCTAGGTGGAGCTGCAAGTGCTTGTCTTTGATACACCCTTATAAGCCATGTTCCCACTACCATTATATAATCGAGTCCTTAAGTCACCTACCTTCATACCTTTCCCAATTGCCCAGCCCCATAGTCAGTGAGGATGTTAGGGTGGGTGTTATAGTACCTTATAGTAGGGGGTGCTGCAATTGTTGCGAGTGCACGATTTCTTGTTTATTTGTTTGCATCCAACTGTACATAAACTGAACTGTATGGATGGATGTTGGTTTGTTTTTACCCGCGAGGATAATACTGCTTGCTTAGAGCCCTTACGGTGTTTGCGTTGTTGCTATAGCAATTCAGCAATAACAGTGTTGGTCGTGGTGGTAGCGGTAGTGGTAGTGGCAACGTCATCGTTCTCGTTACCCCAATAGGTAGGTATATGGCGATGCAGTTTACGGCAAGTCCCATTGTAATCGTTTAATTGTATTCCATGTGGGTCGTTGTTGCAGTCATTTAACCAACTTCTGTATAGACTCCACTGCCACTGGTAGCGATATCGCGTGTTCCTTGCCAAAATCTCCCCTAACTGTACTTAAAACCGCCCACGGCGATGTTAACTACCGTTGAGATACATTTCATTTGCAGCATACTAAACCGACCGACCGACGAAGGGACGACGACTACGACTACGTTAATACAAAACTGGAAAGGAATATTATGTGAAACAAAAGAAATTGAAGTCGCCCGTTTTCAGGCTTTAATAATGGCAAGGGTCTTGCCAACACATCATTATTGCACTCCTGCAGACCACAGGGACAATAAAAGTTTTTATTTGTTTTTATTTTTGTATCCTTGTTTTTATATATGTGTATGTACACTTATAGATGTATGTAGGTACATTTAGAGATTTTATGAGATTTTTACCCAACCGATTCTGACTGAACTGCGGACTGAATTGTGCTCCAGTGCTGTGCTAAAGGGGATGATGAAAAATTTATATTAGACACTTATATAAAATGTGTAGATGAGATTTATTGTTGTTGTAAAAAACAGAAGATTGAGTTTTTTTTTTGTTGTTGGAAAAATAGGTAGAATGGATTTTCTTAATTATGATATTCAAGCTAAATAAGTTTTATTTTTAAACGAAAAATTAAAATACTAAAATTTTGCTTTGTTGGTGTACATAGGTATAAGATTTTGTCCTAATTTTTGTAAACTCTTCAAAAGTTTGTTTAGATTTAATCAAAAAATAATAAATTTATTCACCCGAATTAAATTCAGCGGTATTTTTAATTCAGTATACAGTTGCAAGGCTATTATTTTGGGTTTGGGCCCCTTTTTTCGCCTCATGATACAATTTTTTAAAAAAGTAGCTATTTGTACCCTTTTTTTTCAAATCTTGCGACTTTTCTGACCCCATTCTTTAGAAAAATGCATGGAAACAATAAGTTCTCTTTTTTGTTGAAAAAATATTTCTCTCTCTTCTCTTTTCTCTTTTCATTTCAATCTGTAAAGCAAAATCGAGTTGAAATGTGTTTCTATCGACTCGATTGCATTCCCTTTCGTTTGGTTGAGTTGAAACTTTGCTATTCTCCCTTGAAAATCCAGCCTCGACGTTTCCATTTTGCATAAAAACATTAGTTGCATTTTATTGGTGTATATATTTGCAGAGCAATGCAAGTACCAATAAAACGGTTCTGCCACTTTTACATATGTGCACTCTTTATTTCTGTGGTTGTGTTCGCAAAGTATTTTTGTTTACATGTCTCCACTATATGCATTATTTTATTTCTTGATTATTGATCGGGAAATGTTTGACAACTATGATATCTCAGCAATTCTCCGAGGGTGTATGCAATGCACTATATTTTTCCGTATTTTACTTTTAGTATCAACTGAGAACTGATTTAAAAATTGTGAAAAATTGAATTTTTGCTTTGGTTAATTTTTGTTTATTAATAAAAAAGTACCTGGGAGACCGAGCTTCGCTCGGCTTTTCCTAAC
Source organism: Epistrophe grossulariae (assembly GCA_929447395.1). Classification (NCBI taxonomy): domain Eukaryota; kingdom Metazoa; phylum Arthropoda; class Insecta; order Diptera; family Syrphidae; genus Epistrophe; species Epistrophe grossulariae. Next base: position 53,928,554 of record OV839568.1, read on the forward strand.
CGAAAATTGAAATATGTATGACAGAAGATGACAGTTAGTGGAAAACAACATTATGCCATTCATTAAATTTGTTCCTTTATAAATGCATTCAATAAGGAAAAACCCCAAATCAAAAATGTGTGTTGTATGAGGGAATTCAAGTATAAAAAAACTCCCTAAACCATCTTCTTGCTAATTAGAACAATATTCAAATGTGATTTGAATTTTTAAAAAATCCTTGCAAGGTCTTAGAGTTAAAAATTTGCAATAATTTTGTTTAATATTTAAAACAAATTGAGGAGGTGTCCCGTTCAAAATTTAACGATGACCTTTGTAAGCACTCACCTAATATCCATAATGTTCAACTATAATATTATAATATTTTTTTATATAATATTATACAACGCTTTGTGGTTGCTATATAACTCCACCTTGGTGGATATGCAAACCCTAACAACAACATGGCGTCCAATTTTAAATTTTTCAATAAAAGTGGGCGTGGCAGTGGGCGGAGTTTAGGACAAGAATTTTTCAATTTTTTGTTATAAGAATAAACTCTTATAACCTCATTCCAATCGTTTGAATTGTTTTCGAGAAACTAAGAAATTATAAGAGTGGGCGTGGCAGTCATAGAATTTTACTAAATCAATTTTTTTATTTTTTTTCTCGTTCATAAGAATAAACTCTGAAAATTTTATCAAAATCGTTGCAGCCATTCCCGAGAAACCAATATACAAACCATATACAAGAATAACTCGTTTAAAGTAATAAGATAAAATTAACTCCAAAACATGTTTTATTTATATATGTATATATTTTTATACGGATTTCCTTTGATTCTTCAGTCTATTAAAAAAAATTAAAAATGCGATTTTTTTTTCTTGTGACCCCTTTATTTTGCGACCTTTTCAAATTTCTCAGCGGCAACACACGTTGGGGTTATAATTCTGTGTGTACCAAAATTCAGTTTTACAAAATTCTTTTTAAAAGTCCGTAATTCAAAATTCTGGTAAATGTTCATCAAAACAATTTTTCTTTTATCATTTACAGAATTTTGAAATATGTACAGACTTTGTAATTTGGTTGTTCATTTTAGCCGAAATGAAATGATTCATGTTTTTGTAATTTTATTCACAGCTCTGCTTTCGATAAATTATTCTATATTTATTTTCGTTTTTGATCAAAATTTTGTAATTTTTATAATTCATAAAAAAACAATTTTTGGATTACAGAATTATGGATTTACAGAATTTTAAACAGCAATTTGGATAACAGAATTTTAGACTTGCAAAATTTTGAAGTACAGAATTTTCAAATTTAAAGAATTATGACCCAAGCCTCTAATTAATGAAAACATCTATTAAATAAATACAAATCCAGAGAATTACGTCATTTAATAGAGTAATGGTTGCTTATATTAAATTTATAGAATTGTTTTAAGAAAAAGTTTAGAAATAAATAATTGAAATAAAATAAAATAAAATAAAATAAAATAAAATAAAATAAAATAAAAATAAAAATAAAAATACCTAAAAAATAAAAAAAAATAAAAATAAATAAAATAAAGTAAAACAAAATACAGTAGATGCTCGATATAGTGAATCTTGGTAGAGTGAAATATCCAGTATAGTGAACACACAAAATTTTATACAGACTACTCTAAATATAGTGAACAAAAGGTATCTCCATATAGTGAACTCACATTTTTTTTTCAATATTTAACAAGATTATACCAGCAGCAATGTGTTTACAGCATTGTGGACTTTTTTTTAAAGATATTTATGACACATTTACAAGAAAAAGCAGTGCAAATCAATTTAAATTTGAGAAACAAAAAAACAGAATTAGTGATTATTATTTTTTATTTCATTCTTATTTAAAAAAAAAAAAAAAATATTTGGGAGCTTATGAAGTTTTTCGTTTTTATGAAAAATAAAGTTTATTGCATATTATTTAATCATATTAAGAAATATTTATGTTTTTTTTTACCCAATTGAAATTATTTTATGCTTTAATAAATACAAAAAATTAATTTTGTATCGAAATCACACTGGAAACTTTGTTGTTTTTCTTTTGAAATAGTGAACAGGCCTGGTTTTAATTACTTCACTATATCGAGCGTCTACTGTAAAATAAAACAAAATAAAATAAAATAAAATAATATATATGTATGTACATACTTATGAATATGTATACATATTTATATTTAAAATTGTTTAAACTTTTTTAGAAACAAAAACTGGTACCCCATTTAGTATTTATTAATGCTGGGTTGAGAAATTAAAATCATTTTCGAAATATCAAATTTTCAAAAAATAGATTTGAAATTGTTTTGTTAATCCAAAATTTGATTTCGTTCAAAATTTCGATATGCAATTATATTTAAACTTATTAGAAGCTTTTGTTTAAAAAATTTAATTAAAATCAGTTGAACAGATAATGACAGCCAAAAACCAATAAAAACAGTTCTATGGTCCGTTAATATTGAATTAATGTAAATTTTTTCAATAACATGGTAGATCGTGTTGATTTTAGTTAAAAAAAAATTGTATAAAAATCGTGCAGCAGTTTTCGATATGATTTTCCTCATTAATGATTTTTAAGACAGGGTCATTTTTATCACATAGGGACTGAAAGGACTTAAGTCCTCGTTGCCAAGTTTTGACGGCGCAAATTTTCTACAATACTGCAGCACAAATCTTCAGCACATCATAATATTAAAACAAAACAGCTCTGTCATGCTAAAATTATCTTAGAAGAAAATATTGTCGGAAAGGTTTTAATTTCTTTCAAGCACTGGCCAATCGGAGAGGCATGCGACAAAGCCGGGCATCCCCCAAAA
>OV839568.1:53931874-53975909 GCA_929447395.1 Epistrophe grossulariae
TGAAAATTTCATCCAAATCTTTGGAGCCGTTTTCGAAAAACCAAAAACTAATAAAAGTGGGCGTGGGAGTAGGCGGATTTTACTTATTTATTTTTTTTAATTTTGTTCGTACCCATAAAAGTAAACTCTAAAAATTTCATTCAAATCGTTTAAGCAATTTCCAAGAAATAAAGAAATTTTCGACCGTTTCCGTCATACTAAGAAGTAAGAAAAGTGGGCGGATTTTACTAAATCTAATTTTTCATTTTTTTTTCTCGTTCATGGCAATAAACTCTGAAAATTTTATCAAAATCGTTGCAGCCATTCCCGAGAAACCAAATATATATAAATATCATATATATTATTTCTACTGTCAGGGTCCTTTTTTCTCTTTAATGAAATATGCAAATCCAGTAATTTAGGTATTACTGGATAGGAATTTCAACGTAGTGATGATATCGCACAAAAACTTTATGTTAAACCGCACTATTTTTTATGAAATTCCATAATTTCAAATAATTCAAAAAATGAATAATTTGACATAAAAAGGCTTCAATTTTCATTTCTTGAATGAGTGAAAGGGAAAAATATACTTCTGTAATATAATATTCTCTCTTTTTCGCCGCACCTTTAAAAATGACATTTCCCATTTCCAATTAGTAATATTTTGGAATGTGAAATAAGATCGGTTCAATTTATTGAGTGCGTTCCCTCATTTAGATCTTCTGTGAGTTTATACCAGAATTTTTCTGGACACAAGAATGTCAGTCAGTTTTACATTTTAGTTCCAACGTCCTTCTGTGGTTTCATTTAAATACTTTTATATGTATTTAAATGTTATTTTCTTATATAAATATTCATTACTTTATATTTATATAAAAAATATTTTAGATAAAAGTCACACAAATTTGTCTTTTATCATCATCATTCATATAAATTATTTCTGTTGTCAAACTCCTTTTTTCTCATTTATAAAATAGTCAAATCTACTAAATTAGGTATCGCTGGATAGGAATTTACACATAGCGATTACATTGCGCAAAAACATTATGTTACACCACTTTATTTTCTATAAATTTCGGCAATTTCAATATAATTCAATAAATGAATAATTTGACATAAAGAATGCCTCACTTTTAATGAGTGAAAGAGAAAAATATGTATTACTTCTTTAATTTAAAATTCTCTTTTTTTCGCCGCACCTTGAGTGAGTGGGGGAGAAACATATTTGTTACTTCTGTTGTTTGTATTCTTTTTTTCTCATTTATAAAAAACCGAATAAACCTTAGAATAAGAAGATAAGGAAGAGGTATATATTACATATAGGTACACTGAATGTGAGTGAAGCACCAAATTAAAAAAAAAAGAAACAAAAAGGTGCCTATCTGTCATTTTGCCGATCTAAAGGAAAGTGTTTCGAGATTTTCAATCGTTACAATAGTGAAAAAAAAAGATAATTAAACTTAATAAAAAAATAAAATAAAATTGAGAATATAGTGAAAACTTGCAATGCTTTATTAAAAAAAATATAAAACATCATGCGGTGTTGTGTTAAATTGCGTAAAAACACCTATAATATGGAGTTAACAATCTTTTCATTTCAAGGGCTGATTGTGTCTCAAATTCCAGATAAATTAATGTGAAGGGATGTTTTCTATATAAATACGTTATCGTAGAATTCTTTAAAATTTTGCATTTTGATATAAAAAAGGCAAATTTGTTGAAAATAAAAAAAATATACTTTGAAACGTGATGCGTCAGGTGCCTATCTGTCAAAATAGAAATTGTCGCCCAGGGTCGAATTAGCTTTTGTTGGTGATGGCAAGGCGCTAAAATGCATTGAGCACCCGTAGTGCACAGTAATATTTCTTACTTTATGTGGAATATGAGACACAGCTTATCTGTGAAATGAGTGAAATAGAAAAATATGTATTACTTCTGTAATTTCTCTTTTTTTTTTTCGCTGCACCTTGCGTGAGTGGGGGAGAAACCTTTTTTTTCGGTGCACTTTGAATGAGTGGAGGAGAAACACCTTTATTTGTCACTTCTGATTTCATTCTTACATGAAATATTGTTAACAATGAGGTTTTGTAAAACTAATTTATTCATATCAATAAAGAATGTATTTATTTTCTTCAAACATTCTATTTGAAAATTTAATTGCAAAACCTTATTGAATGTGCGAAATTTTCGCACGGGTCTTCTGGTATATATATACAAGAATAACTCGTTTAAAGTAATAAGATAAAATTAACTCCAAAACATGTTTTATTTATATATGTATATATTTTTATACGGATTTCCTTTGATTCTTCAGTCTACTAAAAAAAATTAAAAAATGCGACTTTTTTTCTTGTGACCCCTTTATTTTCCGACCTTTTCAAATTTCTCAGCGGCAACACACGTTGGGGTTATAATTCTGTGTGTACCAAAATTCAGTTTTACAAAATTCTTTTTAAAAGTCCGTAATTCAAAATTCTGGTAAATATTCATCAAAACAATTTTTCTTTTATCATTTACAGAATTTTGAAATATGTACAGACTTTGTAATTTGGTTGTTCATTTTAGCCGAAATGAAATGATTCAAGTTTTTGTAATTTTATTCCACAGCTCTGCTTTCGATAAATTATTCTATATTTATTTTCGTTTTTGATCAAAATTTTGTAATTTTCATAATTGATAGAAAACCAATTTTTGGATTATAGTATTATGGATTTACAGCAATTTGGATAACAGAATTTTAGATTTGCATAAATTTGCATATTTTGGTCATAAAAAATTAAAACAACGTTTCGAGAGAATTCCCAAAAAATGCTAGATACCGAGATTAAAGAAAATCAACCAACCCATTTAGACTGGATGAATATGACATACAAACAGACGGATAGAATTAGGAGACCCTATTTTTCGACTTTGCAATAATCATGTAAAGTTTGATCAAATTATATTTTTAAGTTCAATTATAATTTTTAAGAAACCATAACTTCCCATAATACTCGTATTATACTTATAAATTTATCGTAAGTAAAAATGAACTTAAAGAGTTTTCATACAATGCAAAAAATTCACGTGAATTTACGTTTTCTGCTATCCGTCGGAGAAAAACGAATGTTCCAAAAAGCATATATATGTACAATGTACTTATATTACGATAAAAATTAAATTTTAACAATTAGAATCTCTCAAGAACTTCCAAAATAATTGTTGAAAGAGCTTATTGAACTCGAAAGATTGAATAGTTTAAAGAATAATTTGTGAATAATTAAATAAATCGAAAAATTCGATTGGATATAGCAGAATAATAATAAATGATAATCTCATGAAAAAAGTATCGATCTCGGTTCTTCATGCCCTATTCAACACCGTCCCTAATAATCTCGACATCAAAAAAGATACTTTATGTTCTCCTTTGGATTATCACCTTTCTGCCACTTTCAAATATAAAATCATTTCTGACTTTTCCATAATGTTAATTTCTAAACACCCTTTTATCGCAGTACCTAATCTTCAAGTCGACCTATATAATATTTTGTATCACTAAAGTATTCTCTGATGCTAGAATGACCATATCGCCAGCATACAGTTATAGCAGTCTAACAATATTAATATTCTCGATTTAGAAACCGCCTCTTAAAAATTAATTTTATACATGAATTCTTATAAGAGGCAGTTTCTAAATCGAGCCAGTCCCAAACTAATTCAAATCTTGTTTTTTTACCCAAAAACGAAGAATACAAAGAAAATTATATTTTAATTTTGTTCAAGACTTCAAACTTCTGAACACAAGGGTTCTAAATCAAGAAGGGATAAAATGAATGCAAAAACCCTATACGTAACAAAAAATTTAACCTTTCTTAGGTTATACCTACAACATAATCGTAACTCTGACCAAAGTCCTTTAAAACTAACTCCAAAAACCCTGAAAGCTAATAACTTTTTGTGTGTATATATAAACCCTGTTCGGATATAATCACTTTAAGAAGAAGGACAACCCACAAAAATGAGATAAAACTTTCCAAATTTTGAAAGAAGAAGAAAAAGAAACTTTTCATCAACAATCGTTGCTAATTTCATTCCCTCAATTGTTATTACCGACATCATCAACGACAAATTCAAGTTTCCCTTATTTTCATCATATAAATAAAATAAAAAACTATATGTACACGAGTATAAGAAACTTTTGACCAAAAACACCACAAACCAATGACCCAATTTTCAAGCTTTTTCATGTATACATATACAAACATAACATAAAATAGAAAATCCCAATCTCTCTCAGTATTCAATACAACATACAATAAGTTGTTAGCACCATTAACTTCCATGTCTAAAAGGACATCATCGCACAACTTGGGGAATTCAAGGAGCCATAACGAGGTGAAAAATTAAATTAATTTTCATCAACCATCAACTTGTCATTATTTTATCTCTCAGAGATCCCTCATCAAATATAGTATAGGGAATCTAAGGGTGAACTAATGTATAAATAATTACACACGCTGCGATCCTATATAAAGGATATCCCATACACCCAGAGAGTTTCATCTAAATCGACGCGCTAGACCATGCAGGGTGCTGCAGAGTGGTGTTTCCTGGATCACATCTGATGAACATGTGTGTGGTATGAATATTTTATCCCTTTTTTTTATTTTGTCACTCACGTATCCGATGTCATTACGTAATGATTCATGCTCATCAAGCTTTGGTTATGAAGGCAGAATATAGAGACTATGTAAAAGTGACGATATCGTTTTGGTAGTAAGAGTTACACAGGAATCAATAAAAATAACGCCCCTAACTTCCGATAACAGTAAACAGAAAGACAAAAACAGGAAGTGAATTTTTCAAAGATCCTAACAGAAAGATATACACATTAATGAACTTTATGTTAACTTACGATACTCGAGCACACAGAACTCCATCAGCGCATCCAACCAAAAAGCATCAACACCCCAACTATACCTATATATGTATGTATGTCCTGTTTGGAAAATGTGGTGTTGATGTCCTGTGAAATTTGTGCAAGTCTGATGAGTAATGTAATCAAGTCTTTTTCTACGTTGCTTTTTAGCCCGCAAATCGATTCACTGCAAAAGATTATATTATGGCATAGCTGGTGATGACAATGATGAACTTTCCTCTGATACCTGGCAAAGCTTTGATTTCCATATCTATACTCCAGTCAGTCTAAGCACCAAGGAGCATTGTGATGGGTCCGGAAATATATACCTGTGAGCAAAAAAAAGGAAGATAGAGAAACAAAATACGCAAAAAAATGCTCTTTTCTTTTTTTTTTTGAGAGCGATAATGACAAGAATAATAATCATGATTATGACGAGATTTATGCAGAACATGCTTTAAATGCTAACGACCGGGAAAATATTCGTCCGCTGATAGTGTTTTTTTTTTTTTTTTTAGAGAGATTATTTTTATTCTGGTGTCGTTTGTCAAGTCACTGTGGTTATATTGGATTACCTGAGAAAATTTTTTTTTGTCTTGAAATACAGAGATATACATATACCCTATAACGAAGGTCCATACATATGTACATTTTCAAAGATTGAAGGACTTTGGGATTATAATAATGGATCCTCCACAGAGGTTTGTTCACCTATTCTTTCTTTGGATTTTTGGTTACGTTAGTGAAATATCGATATTTTATCGATAATAGTTTTTATTAAATATGTTAATTTTTTATAAGAAGGTTTTTTTTAATAATACAAATTCTATATACTGTACTACTGAAATACATCAGCCAAGTAGAAGATTTAGCATTTTTTTAATGGACTTTTGTTGAATTATTGATTCAAAATAGAACGCCAATTTTTGTAGGACTTAAGGGCCCTTAAAAACTATTATTAATCTATGTTAATTTTTTGTTGATGAAAAATACCTTAGACTGTCATTCTGCATTGATTTTATCCTGAAGCCTAGTACGCTGCTGATGCGAAACGAAATTCTTCTGTGATCTCCAAACAGACAACGAAACGCTTGCGAAAACACAATGGAAAATATCCTCGGAGAGTTCCACTAATTCCAAAAACAAAATCAAACATAAACGCAAAAAATCAGAGAAACCCATGATGTAAGAAAATGATAAACAAAAAAAAAAACACAAATTTCATTTTTCCGCACACAATAAATAGTCTGTATAATTAATTCAGTGCGAAAAAGGAGCGGAGACTTCTCCAAATAATCTGCTATAATTATAAATTTCGCTCTTTGAACAGCGTACTGCAAAACGAAAAAGCAAAACGAAATTTTCCGTTTCTGATTTCGTTGTGTCATTTTTGTATGGGATTTTTCGTTTCGCATCAGCAGCGTACTATAGGCTTAAAAAAAAAAACAACGATGCGTGTATTCATTTTCATCTCTCACACAAAAATACCAAACGCAACAATTTTTATATTAATTACTCCAATATTATAATTCATAAATCCTATACATTAAAAAAAAGTTACAAATCCTTGTAGAGTAATTACTATCAAGTCCAGGCAAAATAGACTTTTTGCTTGGAAAAAAATCACAGTGCTGAAAATTTGTATACAGACCTTTCAACATTTATTTATTTAATTTGTTAAGGACTAACGTTAAACACTTATTAAAAAAAAAAAAAAATATATTTCTTAAAACTAGTACATACAAAATTTGCATTACAATAATGTATTAAAAAAGGTTCTTTTATTCATCAATATCATCATTCAAAATTAATTATAAAATCCATATATTTGCTAAAAAAAATTTATTCAAGGTTAAATGCAGAAAATATAGTTTTTTCGTATGTAACTTTTAAATAGTGGATGCTACCACAAAGTAAAGTTTATCTAAAGGTTGTAGGTTATGTGATTTAAAAAAAAAAAATTTAAAACCTTTTTTTCATAAAAACAAACTTTTAGAAGGGGTACCTATATGGTATGTTTCGCAAGAATTGTCTGGCAAACTAACGTTTCGCGGGGGTTCATTTCGCCGTTTTTCGTTCCGCATTTTGTTATTTCGCATTTTACGTTTTGCAAATCACGTTTCGTTTTTTAAATGATTTGACAAATTATCATTTCGCATTTTTCATTTCGCAATTTTCATTTAGTTTTTCGTTCGATTAGATTTTTGAATTTCTGCAATTTTTTATTTGGCATTTTGTTGTTTTGCTTTATTTCATTTAGCAATTTATTATTTCGCTTTTTTTATTTGGTATTTTGTTGTTTCGCTTTTTTTATTTGGCATTCAATTGTTTTGCAATTTTTTGGAACGCATAAACAGTGAAATATGTATGGGTGGGCATGCTGCCCCCCTGCAACCCCCTTGATTGGGTAAACTTTAGGATTTGGGGTAGGTGCGAGGTTGGATGTAGTTAAATTGTTGGACAAAAATATTTGGCTTTATTTCTAAGTCAAATTTGGCCTTATTTCGTTTTCGAAATGAAATAAAGCCAATTTGTCCTTATTTCCATTTTCAAAACGAAATAAGGATAAATTTGAAATTTGGTCTTTTTTCGTTGGGCCTTATTCCACGTCACCGAAAAATACTCAAAAATTAACGAGGTTCTATATAAAAAAATTACTTCTCAAAACAACATTAATATTAATTATCAAAACAACTAAATGGCCAAATGATCTATTAGCGAAATAATAAAACGGCGAAGCGATATTTTGCGAAATAATGAAACGGCGAAACGTTATTTTGCGAAAAAAACAATTGGCCAAATATCAAACAACGTAACAAAAAAACCGAAACAACAAATTGCTAAATGATTTCTGCGAAATGATTGAAAATATTTTTGAAAAAATGCGAAATAAAAAAACGCCGAATGTTAATTGCGTAATGATTGAAAAACGTAATGAATAAAAACCAAATGTAAATTCCCAATTGTGGATTGCGAATTAAAAGAAATATTTAACGATTAAAGCGAAACAAAGAAATGCCAAATGAATTTTGCCAAAACAATGGTGACCCTTTTAGAAGATATTGAGATTTAAAAAAAAATGGAAAATGTAAAAAATAAATGTTTTTTGCATATACATAATATGTAACTTTAAATTGGAAAATTCTTTCGAAAAGTTGTTTTTAATAATTTATAGATTATGTGCTTCCCTAAACATATATAACGGGTGATTTTTTAAGAGGTTTAGAAATTTAAAAAAAAAAAAAAACACAAAAAATTCAAAAAAATGAATGAAATATTTATTTGAATCGATAGTTTGAACCTTGCAATTTAATGTTTAAAGATAATTTCATGCAAATGTTGACCGCGGCTGCGTCTCAGGTAGCCCATCCGCTGAGTCCAATTTTGGCATACTCTTTCACACATATCGGCCGGTATCTCACGAATGAATGCATGGATGTTGGCTTCCAGTGCGTCAATCGAAGCGGGCTTGTCCCTATAGACATTAGCCTTGACATACCCCCACAAAAAATAGTCTAATGGTGTCAAATCGCACGATCTAGGCGGCCAATTGACCGGCCCGAAACGTGAAATTAACTGTTCACCAAACTCGCCTCGCAATTGCGCCATTGTTTCGCGTGCTGTGTGGCATGTGGCACCGTCTTGTTGAAACCACATATCATGCAAGTCAAGAACTTCCATTTCGGGCAAAAAAAAGTTTGTTATCATCGCTCGGTAGCGTTCACCATTGACAGTAACGCTGCGATTCGCATCATCTTTGAAGAAATATGGCCCAATAATGCCGCCGGCCCATAAACCGCACCAAACAGTGGCTTTTTCGGGATGCATTGGTAGCTGTTGCAATGCTTCTGGCTGATCTTCACTCCAAATGCGGCAATTGTGCTTATTTACGTACCCATTCAACCAAAAATGAGCCGACCATAAAATGGAAGCAGCGCGCGATGAACATTTCGAACCGAGCACGAATTTTGATAGTAAAATTCAATAATTTGCAAGCGTTGTTCATTTGTAAGACGATCCATGGTTAAATTGCAAACCAAACTGAAGCTGTTTGACAGTGACACAAGGTACTAAACACACGTCAGCTGTCAAAACCAGTGTTGCCAAAACCAAACCAGCTAAAAAATCACCCGTTATAACCCTTCAAATAAACATTCATTTTTCTTTCTTAGAGCCGTCATTCAAAAAATAAAAATGGTCAAATATTTTTAATCCACTTTTCTATAAAAAAGCTTAAGACTTTTTCGTGCGGGCTTTCGTTAAGTATAGATATTGCATTAAGTTTCCTCCCCTACAAAATAGCATTTTATTTTTTTTTCTAAAAGCTATCAGTACAAAAATTTATTATTTTAAAAATTTGGCAAAAAGTCTTAAATAACGGGTTTTCGTACTTAACCCTTTAACTTCAATTTATCCCCAAAAACACAGCTTACATTTAAAAAAAAGTTATAAGTGCATGTAGAGTTTACTATCAGTGTAATCCAAAATAGTAATAGCACCTAAACTTTATTTTATTTTTATTCCCATACATAATTATTTTCCCTTCTACCTAATTCCAATTGAATTTCTAATTTTTGATAAAAATAAAAAAAAATAAGAACAAAATCATGGGAAGATTTGCGATCTGCAATGTGCAATATCTATACATATGTATGATGTAAATGTGCTATCTAAATACATTAAAAATTACCTAAACCACCCGATTGCAAAATTAAAAAAAAATTCAAACCATTAAAAAATTATTTGTGAATAACCAAAAAATAATGTAATTTACTCAAAAAAAATCAAATCAAAAATTGAAACACCGCGCTGTTGTTCTGCCATCTATTGGGTTATTACATGTACGTACCTATAGTTTAATCAAAATCGTTTAGATTTATTTTCGAGAAAATTTTAAAAAGCGAAATCATTATATGGCAGATAGCCTTTTTAAATGAGGTAAAATATAAAATTTTAGTTTCCCCATTAAGGAATCACATACATATACAAATGTTCCCGCCAAAATTTGAAGAAAATAAGTCCATCCCTCATTGTAGTCTATATCTCAAATTTAAGTAGACGGTACGAAGATACTTTTTCGGAATTCTCTATCATCGAATTTAATCACAACCGAAATTTTTACTTGCGATATAATCGCATACATGGCAAGTTATCGATTCGTAAAACAAAATTGAACTCGAGATTTTGATCAAACTTGACATAACGGTGATAGCGAAGTCGAAAAAACTGGGTCTAGCAATTCTGTCCGTTTTTTTTTCATTTTTTTTAGCCAATTAATAAAAATCTTATTTTTTTCAAGAACTTACCCACAGCATTTTTAAAAAAAAGTTCAGTAATTTTTTTTTTACAAAAAGACTATCTATGTACATATACATATGTATATATTTTGTAAAAAAAATTCTAAAGATGATTTTAAATTGTACCTCTCACAGAACCATTTTTTTTTATTTTTTATTCTCTCAAAAATAGTTCAACTAATTTTCTTAAATTTTTTCATAAAGACTACCTATTTTATAAATATAAAAAAAAATTTTGAATTTCTAAAAAAATTTCAAAATTATTTCTTAAAAATTTCGAAAAGGGTGTGTAGATGATTTTTTTTCAAAATTTATTTTTAACACCGCATAAGTAAATGCTTAAAAATTACGTATTTCTATTTTTTAAATAGGTACGTTTTTTATTTAAAAAAAAAACTGCTCCAACGATTTTCAATTTTTTTGTGTCATAAATTGAGTTTTGCGAAATTGGATTGTGTAGGTACATTATGCTGTTGTCAAAACAATTTCAGACGTTGTTTTATGAATTTATTATTCTTTCTATTGTTCATATAAATATTTACACATAATTCTAGCTTAAACCTAACTATACACATGAAATGTGTATTTATTTTAAAATCAGAAGAATAGATCTAAATTATTCAGACAGTGTGTTCGCGCATAAGAGCAAGTTAGTGCGACCCAGTCATGCATTTTATTTTATGTATAGGTACGCAAGTTTCTATCATTATAAATGCACGCTCTTTAACAACCGTACGCTCTCTTCAAATGGGCCAATGTGGTGTGGTGGCTCGTTGTTGTCACATATTAAATTTTTTTTTTGCATAAATTGTCTAATATTTAATAGTTCTGACGAAATTTTTGTTTGTGAGTGAACTTTATGCACAGTTTAATAAATTACATCCAAGATATTAATATATTTGTAGAAGTACAGGGTGCTTTGTATACGATACAACAAAAGGCTAGGGCGTGCTGTGCTATGGGAGAAATCTCTATTTATCCCTGTTTATTAAAAATCGTAAATAACAAAATCTTCTATACTTAGTTAATTACCCCTGTTCTGATTTCCGTTCCAAATCAAATCCGTAAACGCAATTGGTTTCCGCACGGATTCAAAAAATTTTTTCTGATTTTCACTTTCACGTAAGCTGGTATTCAAACCTTTTTTTCTTTCGAAATCAGTAAACCCAAAATTCGAAACGTCAAATTTGTTGAAAAAAATAAAGCATAACAAAATCTAATAATATACGTATAATACCGCGTCAATTCAATTCCGACACGAAAACTCAAATTAATTTCCAAATGTAAATTATTTTCAATTTGATCAAAAATCAAAGGACACTCATTCCGCAAGTACTGAAAGCGAAAAGTATTTCAGAACACCTACCGCTATATTATTCACTCGATTAATCCAGTTTAAAACTTGAATCTGGGTGTAAATTAATATAAATTCAATGTAAAAACATGCAGGACTTAATTTTAAACTGGATTAATCGAGTGAATAGTATGGCGGCTAGAGTTTGAAAACGAAAGGATTTTAAAACCGATCGGAAATAAGGACAGTTGTGAATAAGTGGAAAAGTAGCTTTGGATCAACGTAGACAACGGATTAAAGTCAAATTAAAAAAGAAGTTTATTTTTGTTATTTTCGATTTTCTTAAAAACTAGAAAACATTAAAGCATCTGGTTTTTAGTTTTTGACTAACATTGCATCTTAGCACAAGATTAAAATAATAATACAAATTAATGACGTACAATTTAGAATAAAAGTATAACTGATGCGTCAAGGACCAATAATGATACGATAACTTACATTAGAACGAAACAAATTGTTGTTTATTATGCGAAGTTTTAATCTATCGAAATTCTATTTGTTGGCCAAAATGGTGCTTTTTCATAATAACTATAATTCCATTTGCCTCTGATGTTCATTAAAGAGTTTATATCGTTTTTTTAAGTACTTTTTTGATTATTTTTAAAGTCCCAAATGATCAATTAACTACCTGAAAGTTAGCGACACGTTTTATCGTTTCAAGTTCCATAGAAATAAATAAATAAAATAGTTTAAACAATTTTATTTATTGTATAAAAACCACATTAAAATATGTGTTTCTGGCTTTTAAAAAGGTATAACTTGACATTAAAAATGTTCTTATTGATTTTCAATGATTTTTTTTCCTATTTCAAGTCAATTTTTTAGAAAACTACACCTCCCTCCCAAACAGTGGGAAATAGACCCCATTCCATATGATTTTTTCTTATGTTGACCCAACCTGTATTATAAAAACAAAATTGATACGTTAGCGAAAAAGTGGATAGTAAAAAATAAAATCGACATACTTGGTCTTATGTGAATTGGAATTGTAAAACATTGTTAATCCATTTAATAATGGATATAATTTAATATAATAACTTAGAAATAAGCATGAAACTTATTAACAAAATTGCCAAAACAACTTCTAAATAAATTTAAGCTCGAAAACAGAAATACCTATAGGTACTATCTGATTTTTTTAACCAAAAATAAATAATTATATGAAATTAAAAATACAAAATTCACCAT
Organism: Epistrophe grossulariae; assembly: GCA_929447395.1. NCBI lineage: Eukaryota > Metazoa > Arthropoda > Insecta > Diptera > Syrphidae > Epistrophe > Epistrophe grossulariae. Next base: position 53,944,593 of record OV839568.1, read on the forward strand.
TGGAATTGTCTCTATATACTTTTTTACTTTGATTGCAAAAGATAATTCAATTAAATATAATTTTGATTTTATATGTATTATTGGGAAATTAAATAAACTAATTTTATTTTTATAACATAAAAGCCAGAATTTCACCAATAAACTATAATTACTAAGTTAATTCTAATATTTTCCTTAATGTCTAAACGATTAATTATAAAAATAATCCCCCCTATAACTACCAACAAAATATAATTTATCGCTCAATAAAATTTAATATTCCCTTTCCATTTTTATTAATTGAACCATAATAATCAAAGAAAACTTTTTGATTATTCAAACAAAATTGAAAGGAATTTCCATTTCAAAAGAAAATCCGTTTTTGGCGACTGAAAGTAACAAAAAAAAAAGGAAAATTAAATAAACCCGCCCTATTTTCTGAATTAATTCATCCAGTATACAGAATATCTACTCTCATTCAACAATAACCAATAACAACAACAACAAAAACACCAACTAAACAAATTGAATGGAAAAAAAAAGTAAATATATCCAACATAAACATTAAAACCATCACAACCTTTTGGGGATAATCTCGACATAAAATGATTCAATAAAATCTCCTCCCTCTTTGTTGTGTGTTGTGTTGTGCTGTGAGTGAAATCACAACACAATATTCTCTACATTTTCAAAGATTACCAAAAAAATATGTTTTTTTTTTTTTTAAATAAAGTCAACGTGCAGCCTACAAAATAAACACATTACACAATACACATATATAGAATAAACAAAGTGGTGAAAATAACTTATTTGCTTGCTAAACAACAAACACAAAAAAAAAAAAAAAAACAGGACGATAGGGAACCATCTCCATCAGCATCATTGTGTTTGTGTTGGTCCATAAGGACCCTTTCCTATACACATGGCTTAGAGGATACGAGTAGAACAAAGTGAAAGAGGAAACTAAATTCAAAAATGCAAATGAACAATGTCCCCGGGCAAAACGACACACTCATTTTCGTGACAGCAAACGACCCACCATACACGCGACCAAAAAATAATACCATTTTCACACAGAGCTCGTCTACACCACCAATACATACATATACAAACCTACATCCTGCGATAGCGAAGATCCTTTCCCGCGAGCTTTGTCAACTTTCATAAATGTTACCATAATGATTATGGTCAAATAAATTTATTCCATTTTTCAGGGTGTGGCGCGTTAGGATGTTTGTATAGGCGGGCGGATGTTTGCAAGCCTTTTAGGATCCTTCTATATGAGAAAGACGACAGGTCGTCTTCTGCCACAGGAACATGAAAAAAAAATAGAACCATTATAGAAGGAAGGACCATCATCAACGGTGGTGGTTTGTAATCTAAGATGAAAGTAGACAGATAACTCGTGTTATTTTTGGCAAGGATATACTTTTGTGCCTTCTTCCATCATCAGGACAATAACCCTCAGGAGATTATAACTGATGCGCCAAGGACCAATAATAAAATACGAAAAGTTACATTAGAACGAAACAGATTGTTGTTTATTATGCGAACTTTTAATCTAGCGAAATTGTTTTTGTTGGCCAAAATGTTGCTTTTTCATATAATTCTCCCTTTCCCTGCGTAGTTCATAAAAGAGTTTAAATCGTTTTTTTCCTTTTTGGTTTGTCGTTAAAGTCCCAAATGATCAATTAACTACCTGAAAGTTAGCGACACGTTTTATCGTTTCAAGTTCCATAGAAATAAATATTATAAATAATTAATATGCAAATCATGTTTTCATTTGTCACGTTTATATACATACAAACACCATGAAGTCATGTGGAATGATTGATATGATTTTTTTTATATTTATTTTTTTTTACGAGTTTATTCATTCTCGAATCGGGAGGCGGATAATTGTGTATCTTTTCAGAAAATGTGTCTGATATGAAACATAAAAATTCAATTATGATTTGTGATTGACACTTTATGAATAAATCAACTAAATTCCCTGATTGCATTAAATTCCCAGTGTGTTTGGACACGTTATAAAAAAATCATCACCCTCCTCCAAGACGCTCTCCCACCACCGCCGCGCCAGTGTTGCTGATGTGATTCTTTCGCTTTTTTTTTTTTTTTTTCTTTAAAGAAAAAAATTATCCCTGCTTGTCATTGTTACAACATTGTATGTATGTAGCTCTTTTGAGAAGAGCCACAAGAGAAACATAAATTAGACGGAAGAGTGTTGTTAAAAAATTGTTTGCTCGCGCTATAAAATTGTCATTAACTTCCGCAATGTTTAGTTTTTTTTTTTTTTATTTTTGTCTTTATCGCGTTTCTCACAGGACTTGTTTTTCATCCTTTAAGAAGGCCGATATCTTTGAGAAAAGTGTAACCAAGACAGTAATAAAACCAAGGTGTGTGTTTTTTGCTGAGGCAATCGTAAGCACAGATGTTTAAATGAGAAATAATCTGATAAATAATTATACAAATGATTGAAGAATTGAGGGGAGGAATATCTTCTTTAGTTTGTTTATTTTTAGGGATTGTGTGTATTTTCAGAGTGTATGGCGTATACGTACTTTTATTTTTGCTCATTGAATAATTTTTAAAAATTAGTTTTTAAACTCAACATTTTGAAAAAAAAATTGGAAATTAATTTTTTTTTTTCAAAATTTTGCATTATTAGTTAAGTAGTATTTTTGTTTAATAATAATTTTATTTCAATAATTAAAGATACAAAAATAATTAAAAATCTATTTGTTTTGATTTAAAAAAGAATAAAAATTTAATCATAGTTTTAAAAATAACCTTTTAAAATGTTATCCTGGCTACAAAAGCATTTATTTGTTTTTTTTTCGGGTGGCTAAAGGTACAGCTTTATAAATTTAATACGCTTTTTCAAAGTCAAAATTCATGTTGACTTGTGCAATTTACGGATATAAGTACCAAAGTTATTGCCGATTATTTACAAGCATCGATACAACACCAAAATCTTATAAGCATATAAATTGAATCTAAACCAGAAACAAATTCTCTAGGAGCGGGGTCTATATACGTCTCCTCTTTTAGGCATGAAGTACAATTTTCTAAAAAAACAAATATTTAAAAACACAATAAAAAAACAAAATACAACTGTAATACTATAACAATGTCATGCTATATTTTTTTTAAACACAAAAAACGTTTGAATTAAATAAAATAATTTTTAAAATGTTTGTATATTAAATCTAATTAATAAGTCCCAAATAATTCATTTTGTGTCTGGTTTTAAATATGCTAAATTTTTTTACTATTAATCGAATATAAGAATTTGTCAATTATTTCGACAGACGGCATTTTATGCCATTGTTCTATTTTCTTTTTATATTCTGTTTTATTGTAATCTTATATTTCTTAAATAAAGAATTTTATAATAATAATAATAAATAATAACACGAAAAACGTAGACCATTTAAACACCAAACAAATTTATATTTTTAAGCAAAAAGTAGTTTTTTAATTTATTTTTTTAGTTCATGATTTATTTAATAAAAGTACATGAAAATCTTTCCTTGTTTTACAAATATTTTTCGCAATAATAATGTTGGTATCAGTTTTTATTTTTTGACTAATAAACTACCAATATTATTTCAAATTTCACATTGATCAAATTCTCACAAACCAATCAAAGAAACAAATTTAATAGCCTTTAAACATTGATAAGATTACCAAATTGCATGGAAATGAAAACTATTGTACTCATGTATAGACAAACAGTCGCGATAGATATTCTAATTTCTTGAAAATAGAACACCAATTCATAAATACGTGTTGTATTGGGAAAACTCTTTACGCTAAACGTTGCTTACGAATTGCTCAAAACTACTCAATACTCATGCTCATGAATAAATGAATAAATCATGAGCTTGCATTTCTATATAACCTGATTTGTAATATTTGGTAGTTTGTATTTAATTATAAATTTTTTTTTATTTTATTTAAAATTCTGATAATTTGATATGTAATTTGAAAATCATGAAATCTCCTTATGTTGTGCCCCTAATATTGCCGATGTTGTGCCTCTAATATTGCCCAACCAAAGGCATGACCCACTGAGTCGTAGCTGACTGTTGCATTACTTCAGATTATGAAATACTGAAGCACTGTCAACAGCAGTTTCGCGTTACACTTAATGTGACGCAACGATTCGGTGCAACCAACTTCCAGAATGCACCCTCAGTAGGTCAAAGCTGAGTAATGCATATTGGAAGTTAACATGCAAGTGGTTCCTGGTTGGCCTCCAGAATTCAAGTGAGTCCAATTTTATAAACCAACCGCGACGGTCGTCGATTTAATTTTGTCTGTCTCATTTTGTCTTGTAATAACAACAACTTAACACTTGCAATGGTGTGTCCAGTATTTGGTCATGGGGGGGGGGGGGGGGGGTGTCCAACTACAAATATAAAACTTTAAGATAAATAAAACTTGCGTGGTATATTATTTATGTGCGTGAAGTTAGCACCGCCATTTTCGATAAAAAAAAAAAACAAAAAAGCACAAGCTGAGCTTAAAACAGCGCAAGTATAACATTTTAAAAGATCGTAGTTTTGTAAAAAAAATTGAAAATTTTGCGAATTTAAAAAATACTTACGGCAAAATGGCAACAAAAGTTAATGGCGGTGCTAACTTAACGTTTCCCAAAGTGTATTTTTGGCCCTAAAAGCTATAAATATTCGAATCATTTTTTTGAGCAAAATGCAGTACAACTTTAATGTTTTTGAAAATCGCAATTATGCAAAAAAAAAATTCATCCTTAAAATTTCAAAATTTGCGAATTTAAAAAAATATTTACGGCTCACATAGAGCTACAAGGTGAGCACAACACAGTACAACTATTTTTTGGAAAATCGATCGAAAATGATGGTGCTAATTTCACGCTAAGATCCTTCGCAACATTTTCGTTCGGTCTTTAAAGTTGCAAATATGCGATTTTTTATATTTCGATTGTATATCATTTCTTGAGCACAAAAGAGCACAACTTATAGTTTTTAGAAAAACTTAATTTTGGAAAAAATTCCATACTCAAAATTTGAAAATTTGCGAAATTTTCAAAAATAATTACGGCACATCGCAGCACAAGTTGAGCACAATACTGTACATTTTTTTTTTGTTTCAAAATAAAATATGGCTTCACTAACTTCACGTTTTTATTATTTATTAATTATTATTTAACCAAAGCAAAAAAACCTCATGCATTAATTGTTATTATATATATTTTTGAAAACTATTAATTTCAAAAACAATTCTTAGTCTAATTTTATGAAATAGTTTTTCAACAATTTCTTGAATATTAATAAAATTAGAACCAAACAAAACGGTACTTGCCATTATACAGCTGTTAAAACACCTTATTTCAAACCAAAATAGCTCCAATGATTTTGATGGAGAAATTCTTTGTAAAGCTAGTACTTAGCTGAGTTAAATAAATAAATAAACGGGTTGATGAGCACATGATGAATTTTAAATTTTTTACAAATTTTTCCATCTATTGCACATTAATAAATACTTGAAATCAACGTACCAAAAATTATTTTTTGTTAAAAACAACAGCAACAAAATTTTTGTCAACATACGTCCAACAAAATGTTTTATCAAATAGATAAAAGTAACAAAAAGTGTGTATCTTTTGTTGATGTGACAAAAAAATTGTTGAACTGACAAGCATTATTTTATCATATTAACAAAATAATTGTCATGTTTACAAAATAATATCACACTATTTGGTTGAATAAACAAAAATTTTGTTAATTGTATAAAATGTTTTTGTCATATTTACAATTTAATTTATTGTATTGATAAAATAATTTTCAATTCAACAATTTTGATTTGTTGAAACCACAAAATTAATTTTTCAGCTAAACAAATTTATTTTTGTTGAATCTACAAAAATAATTTGTCAGATTAACCAAATATTTTGTTAAAATAAAAAATTTCTTTTGTTGAATCCAAAAAAATTATTTGTGAGCTTCAAAAAATTATTCGTGGGAGACCCCACGGTTTTCTTCTTTAGTTTAGTTTAGTTTTTATTGAACAAATATATATACAATTTGGCTTATAACTAATATGATTCTATGATAAATTTACATTTGTTGGCACATAAGGGGCCTAACGTTATACAATGTCTTAAGTTTAACAAATTATAGATATATAAATTACATGTCAAAAAAAAAATTTAATTTAAAAGTCGGTTGACTTAATTGTCCTCAGGGTGTTCATCCCCGGTTTTCTTCTGTGCGTTTATCGGTCTGTTATATACATTTCGGTTCAAACTGAGTGTGAACTTTAATTTTACGGAAAAACTAATATTAAGGTATCCAACACAAATTATCAGTCATACCAACAAAATGTTTTGTAGAATGGATAAATTACAATTTTGCACATAGGTACAACAAAATTTTTTGTTGATGATTTATCTTATTGATAAATTTTTTCTGTAAAACTGACAAAATAAATTACTTACAAAATAGTTTTATCTATATCACAATTTTATTCTATCAGTACTACAAAATAACCAAACATCCAACAAAATTTTTTCATTACAACAAAAATATTGTTTAAATGCTTTGATTTTCTGTCAAATTGATAACAAAATTAACAAAAACTTTGTAGTATTGACAAATATTTACAAAATTGAATTCTTGTAGATGCAACAAATATTTTGTTTGCTCCACAAAAAAAGTTGTGAATATGAAAAAAATCTCTGTTCTACTTTGTTATAGTAACAAAACGTGTTTTGTTAAACTGAAAATATTATATTTGTTGTGCATTTTTTATCAAACTGATAAAAATTATTAAATTTTGTGAAATAGATAAAGTTATTTGATTATATTGATAAAATTTTATCAGAACGATAAAATTGTTTTGTTGAAGTCTACAAACATTTTTTTATCAATATTACCTAGGAATTTGTTTTCAGTGTACATATGTAGATATATTTTTTTTTTTTATTTTTCACCAATTTTAAAAATATTTTTTTCATAAGTTAATATTTATTTATTATTTATTTATTTTATTATTTTATTATTTCCAACGTCTGAGTTGAGTTCTGATTAGTTACTTGACACATAATTATTGGAACAGGGTCATAAGTCCACAAACCGAATAATAGTATTGCATTTGAAACCTATTGAAGTCGTGAAAAGACAATTGTAAGTTTTTCTCTTGTGGACTTATGACCCTGTGCCAATATTTATGTATCGAGTAACTAATCAGAACTTTACGCAGATATTGTGAAACAGACCCTTAGAGTCATAAAAATTTTAAAATTGAATTATTCAACTTCTGACATATTTTTAACTACCTATGTTGATTTTTTACAAATTTGTCAGTTAAAACTGTAAGATTCACTGGGATTCAATTCCTACTACTACTATGCTACTATAACTATTTTTGTTAATTGGCAATAATTTAATAAACATTTAGGTATAAGGATAGACCCTCTTAACTAATTTTGTTTTTATAATAATTATTGAGACAGAATTATGATTCCTCATATAAGTGCGACTCAGTCGTGTATACTTTATTCTTTTAGTACATATGACTTTATACATACGAGGTTAGAATTGATTTTATATATGAAACATTTGAATGGAGGGAGAAATTCAGTATTGGAGCATCCCTTAGGTGGAAAAAATTTAAAAATTCAGTGTTTAAACCTGCATTGGATTAGCCAACACTCCAGATTTTGTATTAGCTTTATAAAGGGTGTTGAAATTCGAGGTATCTTTTAAACTCTTAAATAAAAGACACAAATTGTTCCAAAATGTATTTTAATAATTGTAAATTAAAGTACATTGGTTTTGGTTAACAAAGAATGTCAGTCAAGTGACCTCCTCTACTGCTAGAAAAATAATTTATTTTTATAAATTATGTACCAAAATTAATTATTTAAATATTTAAAGGTTAGGTAGGCTGTCAATCTTTTACCAAAATATAGGCTATGTATATTCAGGAAAATGAGATTTCGGAAGTCTCATCAATCACAGTTTCATGAAAAGGATTCCTCAGTAAAATTTATCAGCCTTGCTGTCAAAATTGTAAGGAAAAATAATTTAGATTCGTTTGCTAATTTTTTGAGTGAGCAAAATCTATGAGATCTCATTTTTCTGAACGCGCCAAATGTTTGATTAGTGTTATTTTAACTCCATGACGTTGGCTTTGAGGTGTCTCCATATGAATCGTTTCTAATCATTTTTCGATATCAAGCTCCATTCACAGTAATTGCATTGGCATTTATTTTTTTGAAAAATACCTATGCATAGAATAATTACATCATCTACACGAAAATCCATCACCATCTAGTAACTTTTAAACGAAATTTATAACTTTTACCATATTATTTAAAATAAGTTTTAATAATAAAATCACGTTGTAAAGCGATAAATTTAATTTTAAACAAACTGGAATAAATTTATTTCATTATAATTGAAAAATATCGGTGTAATCTATAGAACCTGAAAAAAATGGCGGCAAATTTAAAAAGATGCCTCCAATTTGAGCACCCTTTATATTTAAGGCACAGGGGAAGTATTCATTTTAAAAAATAATGAAAGTATTTAATTTTTGACACATCAAAAAATAAAAACCTTTGACGGGAAACAAATTTATTTTTCTTTTATATGTACATCAAAATTTCTGACTTTTTAACATGTGTCACTCTCATGGTTTAATCAGGTTAACACGGATGAATGTGTAGACGAATTAAATGTGTATATATAAGGAAATTATGCCAGGTGCTGAAAAATCCATTTTTATTACTTTAACAAAAATTTATAGGACAAATATTTGAATTACTTTTATTGTTAATAAATAAATGGTCAATCTCATATACCCATGTACATTGAACAAGGTATAGGGCTAAAGTATAATGTCATTTTTTAAATCTCCATCGTTATCCGAGATGTGTAATCGGTTGCTTCATCCTGCCCGAGATCCAATATAACATGCGGCAAAAAAAAAAAAAACAGATTTGCTCTGTCTGTTGACATTTGACGCCATTTGCAAAAAATATGGCGCGTTCAGATTATGACGTTTCTTTTTCTCTACCTTCAAGTATAAATAAAACAAGAGTACGCGTAACTTGTGTGGCTTAATTATGCTATTGTATTTATTTGTATCATTATATCTTAAGCTGGACTAAAGCACTTTATATAAGTTTCAGAACCTTATATTCAAACAAAAAACCCAAGGAACTTTTAAAGATCCTTTGAAAGTGATTGGAATGTCCCTCTTAAAAGAATCTATTCACACAGTTAATTGAATTCTATTATAAGAAACTTAAATGCACTTAATTAAATTTCACCGAAAAACTGTCGTCTTCACAAGATACGTGCATTGTGTGCTCATCAGCTTACACCAAAATAATTTAAATTTAAATAATTCAGTAGATACAACACGGATTACGTTTGATATAATCCAATTTATCCTTTCTTTATATAGTTTTCTTAAGACAATTGAGGCAATCCTCCTTTCAATTATAGGGTGATAAAAGTAAGAGTGTTCTTTTTTTTTAACTGTAATTAAAATTTATCTCTTTTTGTCTGTCGTATAGTTGGTGTGACTTATATTATGTCTCACCGTAAATGCAATGGCCCACCAACGAAAATTAAAATAAAAAAAAATCCATTTTCTTTGGGAAATTCGGAAAATTTTGTTGAATTAATTTAATTTTTTTTTTTGCTCTCAACAAAAGTTATTTCAGACTTAAATTATGTATATGAAGAAATAAATAGCAATGAATACCTACCACCTCTATATGCCGTTATTCGTGGAATTCTTTTCGTAAACTGATTCAATACTGCAGCAGCGATGAAGCCACCACCACCACTGTTCTTGTTTTTCCCATTTTCGTATTATTTGTTCCAGAAATACACGATATCTTCTTGGCATTGTTTTCCTTTCCTACGAGTAGCTATTCTGGATAAGTTTCGCAGCAGCTGTAGCGTAAAAATATAGTCAAGGAGTTACAATTGCATTTTATGGATGATGAAAAGTGATTTAAATCGATTAACTAAAACTTTGACAAATTAATTTCATTCCGTATTGAAGTTTTTTAAAAATATTTCTTTTCATATGAAATAGAAGAAACAAAACTTCTGAGAAATGCTAGTATACCTCAATTTAAATATTTAAATATTTCAAATTATAAATATAAAAATAAATTAGTTTTTTATTGTTTGTGCGCGCATAACTTGGGTAAACATCATCCGATTTGCATGGGGACTATTTTGTTACATTTGTATTGAATAAAGTAAGAACACAACGGAGCAAAATATTAAAAATTTTGACCAGAAAAGTCGAAATATATGAACACCCGAGATTGCATACTTTCAGGCGTGAATGGTGGCGATATCTAAAAATTCCATCTTGTTGGCAAGAAGAAAATATTAATTCTTAGGTGGCAGTTACAGCTTTCATTGAAACTCATCATTGAAAATTTAAATTTCTTATTTTGATACACTTAAAAAACAAAATCAGTAATTATTTTGATGCCAATAAAAAGCTCTTGACTCAATTATTATTTCCCGTCAAAAAAATATTTCATTTTGACCCAATCTTTCACATAAAACGATTTCTAATATTTCAATGATCAATGATAAGGTAATTCAATCATTGAAATAAAGAAATTTATTTGATTTGTAAAATTTAATTTCCTAATTTGAGACACTTTGAAAGCAAAATCAGAGAATATTTTGATGCCAATAAAAATGTGATGACTCAATTATTAATTTTAGTCAAAAAAAAATTTCATTTTGGCCAAATGACTAAAATTAATAATTGAGTCATCACCTTTTTATTGGCATCAAAATATTCTCTGATTTTGCTTTCAAAGTGTCTTAAATTAGGAAATTAAATTTTTCAATGAGAGCTATAACTGGCCCCTAAGGAATGAAAAAACACAATGGCATCGACTTATTGGCTGTTACTGTCAATCGCGAACATGGGATGGCCAACAGATGGCATTATCGCGCTCTCAGAATGCAATATTTCTGTATATAAAAAAGTGTGTCAAATTATGAACTCATAATTAAATCTTCTCATGAATTTTTAATACTCAGTTTGGAATTTCGAATATTTACTCACTTTTAATGAACAAAAAATTATTAATTTGAATCTTGAAAAGGTGTATAAAAAAGTGTTGAAATTCCGTGTTTTGTTCTTTTTTTATCTTTGATGAAATTACAAACGCTAAAAGAGACAATCGTTTAATCCGTAATAATTTTTTTTTATTTCAAAATTTTTATTTTGAGCAAAACAAATTGATGAATAATTAATGTCAAAATTTTCCACAACAACTTAAATTGTTTTCCTAGTTGGGAAATGGAAATTTGTCGTGAAATTGATTGAAGAATCGGTTCATAATTCACTTTCATATATTGATATTCAATTCTTGTTGTGAATTTCATACCAATTACCCAGTGAACTATATACTCATCACTTTTGTATGAAAATTTCATTTTCACTCGAACTGAGTACTGGGCTTTAAATGCTAAAAATTGATGAGAAATTTCATGCGAAGCCGGGTGGACCAGCTATAGTTTGATATAAACTTAATATCGTCACTGTAGATCGAATACCTCGTAACACAGAAAAGTTTACTTTTTAGGTAATGATGCACTTTTATTGTACACAACTTCCCGGATTTAATGAAATATACCTTGTTATAGCCTAAGAACCATAGTTTCAAAGCTAAACGCATAAATAACAGGTAAGGTTATTGGTGCTCAATACTTTTATATCAAGTTTTTTGTTTCTCCTGAAAAATTTACTTTTCTGGGTTAAAATGTATTCGATCTACAGCGACGATATTTATTTAATACTTTTAAAAAAGTAACTTTTTTTAGAATATCAAGTCTTTTCAATTAGCTAATGTTACTTTTTGGTTGTATAAAAATTGAATCCGCTTGGGTTATAACCTGTCTAAAATTTCCATTGAAAAATCGTGTGAGCATAAAATATATTCAAGGTCAAATGTCGACAATAGCGAGGTTTTGCGTATAACTTGACCTTTTGAACAATTTTTTTGTAACTGATGCCTCGTATTCAAGATAATAAGAAAGTATTTGTTGTGGTAAATATAAAATCTTAAAAGTCTGTGTTAATTTTTTTTGACAACTTCGCCACTGAAGAACAAAAACAGGTATTTTTGACTTTAACTAAATTTCAAAATATAGGTAAGTAAAAAAAACACGTATTTTTTTTAATGGTCGAATAATCTACATATTTTGCAGAACAAAAAAGCTAAAAAATTTATCCCTGAAGCATAGTACGCAACTAAAGCAAAACGAAAAATTACGTTCTCAGTTTTTCTGCAGTACGCCTAATTGTAGTAGATATTTTGGAGAAGTCTCCGATATTTTTTCGCACTGAATTATTTAAGCATGAACAATTATTTGTGTGCTGCATTACAGCATTGCAGTTTGATGACAGTTTCAATGGTTATTTTTCGCTGTGGAGACCACAGAAAAATTTTGTTTAACCTCATCTGTAGATAGAAATGTATAAGAGATGTACCTATTCGAAAAAACATATATTTTAACACTTCGTTTTTTTAAGTATAGCAATATCTTGTAAATGATCACTCGTATAATGGAAAAAAATGTTGTAAACTTTCTTGTAGGTAATATTATTATCTACCTATGAAGTGAGTATAAAGTATATTTCTACAACTTGGTAATTTTAGGGTAAAGAGCAAAAATTCAATATTTTTATTTTTAGGAGTAATACCTACACGAAAACTGACAATACATGACTTTTGAAATGACGTTTTAATTTAATCGATTACTGTTGTCAAAAATAAACTATCACTAGCCTATAAACTGAAGATACCAGAAGCGGAGCAACGGATATGCGGTTAAATCCTTTAAACCCGCGAAAGCTGCCCACTAATGGTATTGCTGCAATGCTGCCCACCAAAAGTTTGAATTCGATTTGGGCTTACTTCAAAACCTGTCGCACTATGTGTTTCGCGTAATTCAAAATTTCTGATGCAAAAATTTTGAATTTTTGAGCATAGTTAAAAAATATAGGTAGCTAGTACCTACATAAGTACCTTAAATGAAATAAAGTATAGTAAAGTAGATTTTGATTTTTTTTAATTTTCTCAAAAACTATAGAATACATTAAAGTAACTGGATTTAAGTGTTTTGACTAAAACTTGATAAGAGAAATAAGAAAAATGTGAAAAAATCTGTTTGAATTTTTTTCAAAATTTTGAGTTTGAAAACGTATGTTTTCCACATTTCCATGACATTTTATATGCCTCCCCCCACCCAAAAAAAATTAGAGTTTGAAAATGTAAGTTTCCAAAATTTTGGCTTTGAAAAAAAAAAAATAACATGACATTTTAGATGCCCCCCACCCCCATTTCTACCTAAATTCTCCAGAATTTTGTTGTATCTTATCCGAATCACCCTGTATATAGAGCAAGTAATAAATTGGTTCCATGGAAAGAAGGGTAAACTGGTCAACAGTGAATCACTTTTTACTCCCTACGCTGCAGAGTGTAGGTAGATGTCACATTTTTAATAATGACATGCAATTTTTTTCCACATATTTTATAATATTAAATCTTTAATGCGTTATCACAAAATTTTAAAAGCTTTACAGCTTGTAAAAAAATAAAAAAAATGTACTTTTTTCGTACATTTAAGGAACTAATAGACAAATAAAACGTGAAATTTAATAGCTTAAAATTGCTATAAGCTTTTAGCTTATATTGATATTGAGTGAAACATTTGAGTTCTGGAGCGTCAATTAGTGGTTCACTGTGTACAACTTTGTTTTTTGATTAATTGTGTACCATGGTGTCATTTTGCAAAAATATTTTTATAATTTATGAATAAACAAATCGACTAAATTTTGTTCAATTTCGGTAAAAGGAAGTTCAAATATTAAACTCAAATGAAGAAACAGCACACATTTTTTTAATAAGAACGAAAACAATACACACAAACAATTAATACATAAAAATGTAGTAAAAACATAAAAATACGATAGAAACCGGCTACGGGAACATGCAGACTGATGTTTTGATGCAAGCCGCAAGGCGATGGAAAAATGTGTTCTTTTTCAAATTTTTTTTTAAATAAAAAGACCATTACGTACAATCGCAAAATATTCGTAAAACACTACAATTTTGTTTTATTAGAATTATTTTTAAGATTTTATTTGATGTCGAAATGTTCAAGTGAACTTTTTCTTACCATAATGCAACACATACTAAACAGAAATACATATTTAAAAAAAATATGAAGCTATACCTATACAAATGGGAAATAATTATAATTATAATTTCGCGTGAAATTTTAAGACATGTACTTTAATGGAAGCCAAAAAATTGCAAAACTATTGAATGCCAAATAAAAAAAAGCGAAACAACAAAATGAAAAATAAAAAAGAAAAATAATTCAAAAATACAACCGAACTAAAAACAAAATGAAAAATACGAAAGGATAATTTGTCAAATCATTTAAAACACGAAACGTGATTTGCAAAACATAAAATGCGGAACGAAAAACGGCGAAATGAACCCTCATGAAACGTTAGTTTACCAGACAATTTTTGCAAAGCATTATACCATAGGTACACAATATTATTATTTTATTAAACTATTCATTTTCGCTGAAACTTTTGACTAAAAAGTTAAAGTTGTCTTTTAATAATTGTTTTATATTATCTTTACTAGCTGACCCACCCCGGCTTCGCACGGGTTGACAAATCTTGGTTTCGTAAAAAATTTAGAAAATAAAATATTAATATGTTATTTATGTACAACAACTCGACCTATGTGAAAAATTTGGGATAGTGTAATAACCTTAAACGAAAGGGAAGATTACTATAACTCGCGTTAGGTATTTTAATATATTTTGTATAACTGTTATCAAACCGCTTCTCTGAACCCTACAGCCTGCAACCCCTTGCATTATAAAAATTATGCTTTAAAATTTTTCTTGTTCGTCTTCTTTTTCTACGGTCATTTTCAATTCTTAATTCAGTTTGGGCGTTTGTTTCATTTGAACGTGACTGTGAATTTCTTACGCGCATTGATTCAATGGGTTGTTCGTATAGTTCTTCATTTTCATTATAAATTTTTTTTTTGCGAGTAGGTTTTTCTTCCTATATTTTGTCTTTTTGGGGGCATTTTTAGGAAATACAACCAACTCAAAACATCCGAAACGACGACGTGACTTTCGGCTGTCAATATATTTTAGATACTTTTTTTTAAATCTTACGATTATAAGCTAATTAGCTTCTAATACTCCGGTTAGACGGGCTCTATATATTTGTTTCGCTTAGTTACATCGCGATCGTCACTACTCACTTTGCTTGGTGTGAGTACTGTCACTTATCGTCTTGTAAATATGTAATTTTAACAGGCAAAATTTTCATCGTCGTTCCGAATGTTTCGCGTTGGTTTGGGTTAACCTTTAAATTCATAGTAATAAGTCTCCCATAAGAGGAGTCTCTAATAACCGGACGCGGAAACCAATTTTAATAATCGCCATAGAGTTTGGATCTCTCTTATGCACATACCACTTCTTTCATTCTGAGTATTCCTTTAAAGGTTCTCCCACACCAACGCGAATCTGTCGCGGCGACGAAAACAATAATCTGATCTCACTATTTTTATATATGCACAATGCACATACCATTTATTATTGTCTTTTTCATATTCCTTTTAATTCATTTAAAAATTTTCGTTTAATTAATTTTCTTCAATTGACATACACAATAAAAATAAATAAATAAATGTTTCTTTTATTTTTTCTACTAAAGTATTGAAAAATGAATTTTAATGACAATGTCCGTTGCAGTAGGCGGATTTTCCTCAAACAGCTTTCCAAACCATCCCGGTGCTATTAGGAACAAACATTGATGTTTAGACTGATAAATATTTCGTTTTATGTCAAAAATTCCTCACTTCACGTCGGTTTTCTTTAACCTTTAAATTTATATTAATAAGTCTTCTATAAGCGGAGTCTCTAATAACCGCGTTGATGTGAGGGAACCTAAATTGTTTAATCCCTATTTATTTATTTTTAATTTTCTTTTAATACTTTCATACATACATTTTGGTCTATGTAACTATTTTAGATATGCACAATGCACATACCATAAATTATTGCCTTTTTCATATTCCTTTTAATTAATTTAAAAAAATTCGTTTAATTAATTTTCTTCAATTGACATATTATGTACATTATATTTCCTGTAGAAATTAATTTTTTTCTTATAAATTTTTTTTTTATTTTTTCTACTATAAGGTATTGAAAAATGAATTTTAATGATAATGTCCGTTGGAGTGGTCGGATTTTCCTCAAACAACTTTCTAAACCATTCCGATGCTATTAGGAACAAACAATGATGTTTTGACTGATAAATTTTTCACGCCAGGTCGACTGATTTTTTCATGTCACGTCCCACGGAAACGGGATTAAAACTATCCTATGTCCTTCTCCTGGTTCTAAGCTACCTCCCCGCCATTTTCAGCCAAATCAGTTCAGCCGTTCTTGAGTTATAAATAGTTATACTAACACGACTTTCTTTTATATATATAGATTATTTTTTACATTATTTATTTTTTTTTTTTGTTGAAACTCTTGAATTAATGTTTAAAATTTAAATTATCGTTGCATATAAAACATTTACGTTTTTTTTTTTATTTAAAACATTACTCGAGTCATTTTCAAGTAATCGACACTATGTATTACGACGCTACATTTTGAACCAGTTGGGGGGGGGGGGGGGGAAACACTGACCTCGATCCACCAATTTAACCTACTCTTAGCTACGGTTTCATATAAAACAGAACATTTTTTGGCAGCAATTAACTCATATCTAAGAAAACTAAACCTATTTTTAGTTTATCAAAATAATTTCCAAGCACTGATATTTTTATATCTAAAAATTGACTTTTGTTGAGTTCTGATGTTAGTATTCTTAACGTACGATTAGTGTATTAAAAAAAAAAACAACTACAAATAAAAGAAAGCACTAGGTAATTTTGTATACCTAGTTATAGTTAAATTTAAAATATTTACAAAACAACTTTAACTTCCAAACTATATAAAAGTCCACTAGGCCATCGCTACGTTCCACTCAAGCGCTTCGATTTAATTTTACGCTTTAAGACCGAACAAATTCATTCGCTTGTTCTCGTAGTTTTTTTTTTTTTTTTTTCTCTTTTCGGTGAAACACAAGCAGCGGATGGTATGGACTTGAAGAGTATGAACCATGGAGAATGGAATGAATGCAAAGCTCGAAAATGCAACCTCGTTGTTTGGCAAAATAACATTAATTTTTAATTAGCCTTAAGAACTACGCTTGGATGAATTTTAAATAAGAAGAAAAAAAAAAAACTTTTTCCAATTATTCTTTTCGTATTTTTTTTGTTTATTATTATTATTTTTATTTTTATTTTTTATTTTGAATTGTAGATATTCGAGTTCAGATTGCGGAACACTTTAAAAGCTCAGGACTTTGTACATCCCTTAAATAAATATACATACAAATTCAAAGACGATTTAGTGAGTATATCTTTAAGATGCATTTGCTTGTTTAAGTTTTTAATGAGCCTGTCAACCCCGAGGACATGATTTGATGTGTTGGGTGGATATTGGTTTGTGTGTGTGGTTTAGATGCGCCTTAATTCAATTAGGGATAAATATTTGTTAACAAGCATGCAGAGCGTCCTTTCCTTTAGACGATACGACAAAGTTGTGCTTCAATTCAAGTACTGCTGCTGCTGCTGCTGATGCCCCAGGTGGGCATGTAAGAATTTTGTTTAACATGCGTCTGTGGAGGATATGAGTTTGATAAGCTGATGAATCCGCAGAGATATATTATTATATAGATAGATGTGAATGGATGTGATGTGTGATTAAGGATGTTAATATCAAAATACATGTCACAGTGGATCTCCTTGTTGTCATCATAATTTTAATAATAACATACTACCTGTATATGATGAAAGAAGGTTTATTGTGAATCCGTTTTGGATATAATATATATGAGGACAATGGGATTGGATTGAAATTGAATGGATAACAGATAATGGTTAAAGCATTTCGGATAATAGAAGTTGATCATTGGAATACAGTTGGTTTTGTTTACCAGGATTATAAATATGACATCATTATTTTAATGTCTGTTATTGTAAGTTTGATCATTTAGAAGAGGTTCAGAGATATATCACCATTACAATAGGACAGGGAACAATATGGCTTTGTCATGATAATTAGCAGGAAATTAAGCTTTATATGCGCTAAAATGCTAATGTGTTAAATTGTTATTGCCAAGATAATTTGATATAGTAGACTTATTGAGTCAAAAGCCATGTCAAAGTAAATAAAGTTAGTATGTTAAAAGCTGCAAGCTCCAAAACAAAGAATAACAAAATGAAACATAGAATTTTGTGTAACCTTTCATCACCTTCCTATAAAACATTAATGTACAAACATTGTTGAGTTGTTAATATACCTCTGGGTTGTGTTTATTTTCGAACTGCGATAAACAATTTCGATTCATATCGCTGCTACTAAAATAAACACCACCCTCATGGATAAGTGTAAGAATAAATTGGAAAATTATTGGTGAAGTTTCAAAAGATTGGCAATAAAATTAGGAAAACAACTTTATACTTTTTAAAGATAACTTGGAGAGCTGTAAAAAAGGAAAGTTTATAAATAAAAAATCAATTGTTATTCCTCTTTTTTCAAAAGAATTCATTACAAATGGTTTAATTGTATGAAATCATTTTGAGAAAAATTATTAAGGAAACAATTTTTTTATGGCAAAACGTGATTTTTTTTTTCTACAGGTGAAAATCTTCAGAGGACAATTGGCAATATTTGGTACCAAGTAGTATTGGACTTGTACCTCATTGGGGAATCAGGACTGCAAATCTATGAAAGTTCAACAAACGATTTTTATTTCTTAATACAGAATCGCATTTAAAAGTTTAAAAGTTTAATACTTTCCCATTGGACTTAGACCATCAGCTTATATGATAATTTGTTCTTATTACTCAGTATATCATCTCCAAATGTGAAAATGTGATAGCATTGTTGTCCACTGGAATATCCTTAGTAAAGAGTATTTTTTTTAGACGTGTGGTTTTCAAGAAGAAATAAAACGCGTATAATTTAATGTTATGGCCAAGAATTTAACTTTATTATAAAGATAAGGGTTTTCCATTATGTTTTAAAAATGATTTCGGGCAAGTGGCCGCCGCGGATGGCTCGAATAATTTCCAGCTGAGAGGCCCAATTTTCAACCCTTTTTGCAGCAATTGGGGCCGTATGTCAGCAATAACGCGCCGAATATTCTCTTTCAAGGCGTCAATCGTCTCGGGCTTATCTTCGTAGACAAGCGACTTCACATAACCCCACAAAAAATAGTCCAGCGGTGTTAAATCGCACGTTCTTGGAGGCCACGCCACAGACCCACGACGCTAGATAATGCACTCACCAAAAGTTTTCTTCAATAAATTGATTGTTCCTTTGGCTGTATCGCATTTAGCGCCGTCTTGTTGGAACCAAAGGTCGTCCACATCAACATCCTCCAATTCAGGCACAAAAAAGTCATTAATCATGGCTCTATAGCGTTCCCCATTGACTGTAACATTATGGCCGGCTTCATTTTTGAAGAAATGTGGACCAATGATTCCCTCTGCCCAAAAAGTGAGCTTCATCGCTGAAAAAAATTTTCTTGTGAAAATCGGGATCAGTCGTGTGAACCGAACCATTATTTTGGTAAAAAATTTGCACGATTTGCAAACGTTGTTCAGGAGTAAGTCTATTCATTATGAAATGGCAAACCAAACTGAGCAGAAATCAAGTGACAGCTGTCAAAAAGACAAACTCCGAAAAAAGTATTGCCAGATTTAAAACCACACGTCTAAAAAAACACCCGTTATATAGTGTTGGTCCTAGGACACTTCCTTGTGGTACACTGGCCTCAATTTTATTAAGTTTTATTAAAATAGAAATTTCCGTAAAAATTCGTCAAGGGTGGAAAGCTTAAAAATAGTGGATTTGATCATATAAGTAAGTTCCCAAGAATTCCGATGCAAGAGTTAGTCTTTACCGTATAGCGAAAAACCACAGCCATTTTTTTATTTTGGCTATATCTGGTGAATTATGTTCCAGAGATCAGTCAAGTTTCAAATTAATCGGTTTTGACTATAATAAAGTTCAGTGCAAATAAATATATTAACAAGCTGAAATTTGGTAAATTTGGTAGAAATTGTTTGTGAATTTTATATTAATTGAGTGTGGATAGAAAAATAATTTCATCATGTTTTGAGGAATAGCTATTTTATTCTTGATTTACATATATTTTTTTGTTTTTTTTTTTTTGGAGAAATTAATTTTTGATAAACACAATTTTTCACGATCAATTTTTGGCATTTTTTGTTGATTTGTAACTTTTTAAAAAATGATTTTTTATAAAAAATTTTGAAAACATTAAAAAAAATGGTTTACAATTTATTGGCTTCATCGAAATTAGGTCCCGGGAAAGGCCCCAAAGAAAAGATGAAATAAGACCCCCAAAACTATGCATACAAAACAATAACAATGAAAATTTTGAGGTGTCTTTTTTTTCATTTTTGTTGATATGTTTAATTTTTTTGTTGGGGCCTTATTTTATAATGAAATAAAGCCCTAATAAAATATGATACCAAAATTAATTTTGTATTTTTACTTCATTTTATTTTGAAAAAAAATTGGGGCCTTATTTTTGGTAAAAAAAATATTATTATTTTTCTCAAAAAATATTATGAAAATCCGCTTACAAAATATTGCTTATTGTGCATCTACCAATTACATATTATGTTTCAATGTAAGGATTGTGTTAAAATTTTAAAACAATCAGCGAGTAACAGATTGTTCAAAAAAACAAATTGGGGTATTATTTAAATTTTGAAAAAATTATAAATACAGTAGAATCTCGGAAAGATGAACGGTTCTATAAGATGAACAGCTGGGAAAGATAAACACTTCAGTGTTCAAAAAGATTATTCAATTCAATTCAATTCAATTCAATTCAATTTATTATGGGTTGAAATTTCGTACTCAAAAAGATGAACTGTTTATTTCCAAATTAATTTTTTACTTTTTCTTTGCCTTTAGATCCTCGTATAATATTTATGTTCAAATATTCAGTTCTGTAAATGGTACTTTGGGGCTTGTTTTAAATTGTTATTTTAATAATATTTAATGCTTTTGTTTATAAGTATATATCTTCTTCCTCAACCAAGTTTTGATGCTCGAAAAGATGAACATCTCCTGTTTCATATCTGTTCATCTTTTCGGGATTCTACTGTATTGTCAAAACAAATTGGGGTCTTATTTCATTTATTTTTGGGGCTTTTTTTGAAGTAAAACTTCTTTTGCGGCATGGGGGTAAAAAATTTTTCTATGGAGCTGTCAGTGACATGTCAAACCGACATACAAATTCCCGTCACGAATTACAAAATTCAGCGTCACGATTTTGCAACGGTTCTGAGTTTCAAATCGGGTGCTCTGAGTGGTAGGACTTGAAAAATACTTGCCCTGTTGTCGTGAAAGAAGTTTAACTTCTAGCGCGTGTACATAAGTACGCACACTCTTTTTTTTATTTCGTTGGGGCCTTACTATGTATGCAGCATGCGGGGCATATTTTCATAACGAAAAATGGACCAATTTTTGGTATGCTATTTCCTGGGGCCTTTTTAGGCGGAGCCCATTTATTTATTAATGCGGACATAAACAATTAATTTAAAAAAATACTCTACCCATTTTCGAAAAATCGAATTTTCAAAAATTAATTTTTTTTAATTCGAAATTTGATTTTTTTAATAGGTGATGAAATAGTATAAAATTAAAAAAATTGTTTTTAAAGAAAAAAAATATTCCAATATATGGTACATACCTATGTAGAATACACTGATATTAGGAGCGTTTTTTTTGTCAACCCTAAATAATTTACATGTTAAATGCAACAACAACTATTCCCCAATGGGCTTAGCTAAATCCACATAATTTTCGGGGTTTAACTTAAGAACGGGGAAAAACTGTATTACCGGCGGGAATTACTTGTTATCGATAGTTTGCTGTTTGTATGGAAACTCCATTTTTTTCTGCAATGGCGTCGCAAATCATTTTGTTCAACCAGGGGCCTATTTCACGGAACATACATCACATATGTACATTGTTTGAATGTATGTACCTTAAAGTAGTCGCCAAATTTGGATCATTGTAAATTTTGAATTTTTAGAAAAACTATGCGTCAACTTAGAAAACGCATAATATTAAAAAATTTTAAATTTACGCCCACTCAGATGAGGCCTATTTTACGTGACATACATTTCTGTGATATATTTGATGTATGTTCTGTGAAATTGGCCCCAGTTCCCTCCGGGATTGGAAAAACACACACCTATCTAGTTATTAGCTTACATACAAATTTTAATTAAAATCTTAGGAGTCTTTTTGAAGAAAAATGAGATTTTTTTTAACTGTTTTTAAACACTTGTTTGGTAGGTTACCATCTTTTTTGGTTATAAGAATAATTTTTGTTTAAGATCTGCTAGATACAGTTTAAAAGCTACTGGGTTTAATAAAATCGACAAAGTCGTTTTTGAACTTTTAATTTCTCAAAAAAAAATTTTGAAACTTTTTTTAAAAATCCAAAAAACAAAAACAAAAATGTTAAGTTTTGGTTTGCAAATTTATTGATTATTTTCTATAAATCAGTTGAACCTTTTTTTAGAAAATCGAAAGTAAAAAAAGGTTCTATAATTGGAAGTACCATTTATAACCATTTTTCGGAATTTTTTTTAAGTGCTGACTTTTTTTTAAGTTGTTGGCACGTTTTTGAGAGAAATACGATTTTCATTAATTGGTAAAAATTGTACGGTAGGTAGGTATATCTACCGTTATATTTTTGTCCTTAAAAAAAAATAAAAAAAAAAAACCTGTCGAGAGAGTGTTCAAAAAAACACTATAATTACCATAAGTTTAAAAAATTTACAGATTTCACTCATAGAGTAACTATGGGGACATTGAAAATGACTTGTGTAAGCTCGATAAAATTTGGTTAACATTGGTTTGGACGTAGGTCAAGTTCAAAAAATCTCATTGGTTAAGACGTTGGTCAAGTTCAAAAATCGCACTGGTGTAGACGTAGGTCAAGTTCAAAATCTCATTGGCTTAGACGTAGGTCAAGTTCCAAAATCGCATTGGCTTAGACGTTGGTCAAGCTCAAAAATCGAATTGGTTTAGACGTATAGTTCAAGTTAAAAAATCACATTGGCTTAGATGTAGGTCAAGTTCAAAAGTCGCATTGGTTTAGACGTTGGTCAAGTTCAAAAAACGCATTGGTTTAGATGTTGTTTTGTCACATAAATTTGTAGCCTGAAATTTTACCTTAATTCTAAGACATTAACCTCAAAGATCCGATAATTAGAACAGAAGATACCAAATCAACCCTTTTCGATTAGGTATTATATTTAAGTTGCTTCGCTAGGTTAATCCTACCTCTAGCCTAGTTAACCTTAATTTAAATACCCTAACCTTCAACATCTGGCCCTTATACCTAGAACTAAAGTTTTAAGTTATAATCATAGAGGTTCAAGTATAGGTCTCTGTGCATATTCTAGGTTCAACAATCGAATTGATTAAGAATGAAGTCAAGTTTTGTCACACAAAATTTTGAAGCCTATTATTTAACTTATTTCAAAACCTTAATCTTTAAGATCCGATTATTAGTACAGAAGTAAAAAGGCAACCGCAGAACAACTAAATCAATCCTTTTATATAAATGTACATACATAATGTCATACTAAGGGTTCAAACTTCTTACGTCTCTGAGCCATTCAGAGACATTCCAAACCATTTACATCCACAGGTCCAACGAGTTATGGTAACAAAACGGCGCACTCTAGCGCTAATTGGGTCAACGAGCTGGGTTGCTCGTGATCGCCATTTCTACCTACCTACATCAGGGTTGTGACTTTACTGCAATTGCAGTAGATCTACTTCATTTTTTTCGAAAAACAAATCTACTGCCTTTAAATTAAATCTACTGCACTTTTGGTTTTACGAAAAAAAATCATTCAATAGGCGTTTTTTCATTTTTAGATCAGAGCTGATTGAGCTGAGTACTGAGCAAAGTCTGAGCGAACAGAATAAATTTTAAGCAGAGTATGTTCACAGTTCTCTGATTTAATTATGAAACAACTTAATCACTGAAATGTCATGATTATAAATTATTTATTTATTATTATTATTATTATTTTACCTTCTCCACTAGAGCAACCAGCCTATTCCGCCATTTTTTATTGTTTTGACGACGTTTTTTTTTTAATTTCCCGTCATCTCGTTTGTTTTCATGCTCAGAACTAAAAAAGAAACACAAATTTGAAGCCTGAACGATCAGAGCTAAAACAGAATAGGTATATATTTTATTATTTTAAATTATTTATGTTTATTTATGTTATTTCTTATTTTTATTTTCAAAATATAAAAATCTACTGCGAAAAAGTTGAATCTACTGCGTTTTTTTCCAAATCTACTTCGGACATTTTTTAAAAAAGTCCCATCCCTGACCTACATACATAATGTACCTATATAGATACGAAGGCATATGAATTTTGTTGGCGAAGCCAATTTTGTTACATATTCAATTTTTCAATTTTTGCAATTATTTATTTTGATGAATTAAACCTAAACGTTTTTCACTTACACTTTTATGTTATTTCAATTATTTTTTAACTGAATAAATTAGTTCGATATTTTACCTTCATTTTAAGACCTTTATTTTAAATATCCGATTGTTAGAACAGAAGTTATAAGCCAACCAAACCAACCTAATCGTGCCATTACGAATAATATTTGCAAAATACCTACAACAATTTAATCAACGTAACATTTTACAGACATACCTAACCTAACCTACTTAATAATGTAGCTATGTATGTATATCATTTTTGTTCCCGATGCGAAGCCAATTTTGTTTGCCACCAGCGGCCAGCCACAGTGCAGTGGTGATTTTTTATTGCACACATTCCACTCCGACCAACGTCTTGCCAACACCCTTACAGCAATGTATATTCTTTGTGGGTACGTTTTTTTCTTTTTCTTTTTGTTTTCTTGTTCCTCGCGTCATTTGCCGTGATGAAATTAGTTCTCAAAAGCCAATCTTTCACGTTTTTAGTATGAAATTTTGTAAGCTTTTGCAAAAATTTTGATGCAGATTTGTAGCCTGTCATTTTATCTTTAATTATCTATCTTAACATTAAGCATACGATAATTATAACCTGAGTAAGAGGCTTCTAAGTGCGCTCAAATCGAGTGATTTTAAGATTTCATACAAATTCAACTATCCTCCACTGAAGCTCGTCGGTTGGCGACGATCAACGTGTAGGTACGATTCATCGATTGTGTCTTTAGGTTCATTTTGGCATTTTCTTTGGTAACACCAACCAAAAATTCGATCCTGAGCCCCCTATACGCTAGAGTTCATTTCGTTCATTTGTTATATATTCATTTGTTCATTTAATCATTTTGGTAACACCATATTTTTCTCAAAACGACCCTATAACCATTTTCAATGTTAAAAAATAGACCCACCCATCATGAAATTTGAAAAAAAAATTATCATAATTTATTTTTGGCACATAATTAAACTTAATTTTAATTCTTAAAACTCTTCATAAAAGAATTGGGAACACAAAAAAAAAATTACTGTCAAGTGCTTTCTATTATTACTGGTATATAGAAGCATCGATATGATTTCAAAGATATACAATTATTGTCAATGGAGCCGAATGAGTACTTTTTAACTCTTTTGGATCAGGAAATTTAGGGGGATATTCAAGTCTACCTCTTCTCCTATACTTATTTTTATTATATCGACAGTAAAAATGGACTTAACCAGTTATATTTGGCTTTGTATGCAGAAAGGGGTTAAATGTTTTCAGGTAGGTAGTTATAATAAACCTATACAAATTTACGTGCATTCATTTAGGGTTTTAAAAGTCATTTATGAAAAAAAAAACTATTTCGATTTTTCGTACGATACTGTACTTGCTATTTGGACTTCCCAAATTTTATTTTATTTAAAAGAAATAAAACAATTTTAATTAAACTTGGTACAAAACATAGAAACGAAAGTGACTGTAGGAAAACTATACATTTTAATTTTTTGTTAAAAAATTCGCATTGTGTATGAAAAATTGGATTTTGACCTTTTTTTGTAAGAAATTTTTTTTACTTATCCCGCACGTATAGCTTTTTAATTCCCCGATTTTGATATAATTTTGCAATCGGATGCTTCTGAATAGTTCAAACAATATTGCTTTCAAAATTTTGAAAATTATTTTAATTTTCAATACAGAAACAATTTTTTTCACCTTCGTTACCAAAAATAACATCTAATCCATTTTATTAGGTAGGTGCCTATACTTTTGACTTTTTTAACATTTTTTCAATGAACTGTATATAGCTACATTAAAGTTGTTGACCACAAGTTCGTGCGATGTCGTGTATATCAAAAGAAAATTATAATTCTGTTAAGCTATACTCTGCTTCAGTGGCGAATTCATGGGGGGGGGGGGGGGGGGTTTAGTATGGACTTCCCCCATGAGCATTGAAACCAAATATTTTTATATAAATTTATTTGTTATTAAATATTTATTTCTCTTCGACCTAAATTCGGTCTACGTTTCAGCTACCCATCTTTTGAGAAAGCCCATCTTTTTATAAAATTGCGACTAAAAATTTCTTAAAGTGTAAGAATAGGTATACCTCAAAAACTTCAAATGCATTCTATTTGTAGTTGGAGACCCCCCCCCCCCTGACCAAATCCTGGATCAACCACTGCTGCTTATCTTGGCCTCAATTAACTATTAACATGTTTCTAAAATGACCACATTGTTTGCAAGAAAGTATATGTTATATCAAAGTAGACTGAATTAAATACTCAAAAAAAAAACACACACACTTTCTCACATTAATTATTTAAAACACTCCTAAGCTTTCAACTTCTGCCACAAATTTCTACGCAAAGTAACATTATCTTATAGACCAGAAATAAAACTATATAGAACATCTTTGACTCAATATAATATAATATGTAGATAGTATAGATACAATGTTCCTGTATAAACACTCAAAAGTACACATTGTATATAAAATGTCTCTGCTTACAATTAAAACTAAACCAACAGAAAGGAAAATCGATTGGAAACCACATAAGTTGTTGTTTTGCTTTCTATTTTGGAAAACTTCCAAAAATTTAGTTTGAACAAAATATTTTCAAACAAAAAAAAAATCAAACACACACACAAAATTTCTACTATAAAGAGGCCAAACTACGATGCAAACTTGTTTCGCATTATAAAGTTATATCTACGTACAATGGAGGAAACATATTTCCATTAAGTATATCCTTTTGTTGGAAAGAGACGACGATCAACAAAACATAGATAAATTGTATATCTCAAAAAAAAAAAAATAACAAAAAAAGTGATGCTAAATATTAAAGCCAAGCGAACACAAAACCTTGTTTGTGCGGCATTTTCAACATTCTTTATCAAAAAAAAAAAAATTAAATAAAAAGCATTTGAAATTCTCTAAAGTGTAGATATGAACCAAAAAATTATAACCCCACATCCTTGACCCACCCATTTGATGGGGTTAAAAGTCTATGGACATAAAAATGGAACTCCTCAAATACTTGTGTTAGAATTTCTATAGATATCTGTCATTTTGAATATACATAGATATCCCTTTTCCTAAAAAATATAATTTTTTACTCAGTCGCAATGCGTATAATTTAGAAAATAAATAATAAAACCTTTTTTCTATCGGTTTCCTTTTCTTTTTTCTTTTCATTTTAGAAAACTAAAGGATATCTCGCACAAACCGCATCACAGAGTATTTATACCCGGCGACGACGCCACCAGTGTTAAATTGAAAGCTCCATAACAAAAATATCCTGCAAATCAAGGCCATCCAAATGAGCGCCAATTGGCTTCAACTCTGTCGCATGAATAACTTCTCAAGGACCCTGCGTTTGGATATCATTAGCGACAGATAGCAATTCGTTTGCGCTTCTCGTGCGGCCAAAAAGGATAACCAATATAAAACCATAACCAGAGCCTTCTTCATATTCGTCGACGACCGACGGAAGAAACAATAATGATGATGATGATGATGCGAATGATTAGAATAATAATGATAAATTAAACAGGGATCCGCGGGATCGCATATAGATGAATTCTTTTCGCGAACCAAACACACACACACACACCCACACACGACCAACATCAAGGACTTCGCAAATTTAATTGAAGAAGAATAAAAAGGACTGGAAATTGAACGCCCTACCGTTGAGCTATATAGTCGTGCAGCAAGTCAAGCAATTTATACCCCGCCTACACCGCCGCCGCCTCACCACCAACATACACATTCGCGCACGCTAACTGTACTGTCTTTATCGATCTATCTTGTCATCTTTCAGCGCATCTTTGCGGTCGAGGACATCGCACATCAATAGATACATACACACCTACAACCCATCCTCATCAACGATACAGAGATAGAGATACATTCCATCAGCATTAAAATAGACAAATCAATCAAATTGGATTCAAATCGAGTTAACGCGGTGGAGCCGTACTACTTTGGTGGTTGTCGTGGTTTTCGTATTCGTGTGGGTATTCCTCTTCCTTGTTGTTGTTGTTGGTGTTATTGGAGCAAAAATAGTCTCAGCATCATTGAGATACATCAATCCTTCGAAGCTTGCCAGAGGACTTTTAATAGTTCAGAGGGAAATGAGATGAAGTGGTTTCAAGTGGCGATAGATATGATTCTTGTGCTATCATTCATATCAAGTAAGTATTTTTATATGTAGAATGTATAGATATACACAAAATGTAATTTGTTGTGTGCTGTATATGCAGTGTTAGGGGATACCAGTAATTTTTGATGATTGATTCTCTTGAAATAGTCCTATCTATCGTTCTTCCATCAAATCATCTTGGATAAGGTTAAGTTCATCAGAGAAGATTTATTGGGGTTTTTTGTGCTATATATGTTCATAATATGATACAAAACATTTTTGGGTATATGTACGTTTTACTATAAGTTGTAGGTCAATTTGTCTGAGTGCGGTTTCGTCATTCACATAAGAATGGCAATTATTGATATTTATTGTAGGGACTTTGATAATATAAGGAATTGATAAATTGGGATCAAAAGTTATAACTCATGCTAAAAGCCCACATATTCCATTAAAAATTAAATAGGAGAAAGACAGAAGTTTACTTTAAAAATCTTTTGTATATATGGTAGTCTGATATCTTGGTAAATTTCTAACCCTTAACCGTGCATTGGTATTCGTTACACCACGGCCGCGGCGTTAGCACGAGCAAGTCTCCTTCTTCTACAAATATTCTGTGGTTTAAAAAAAAAGTTAAAAATTGTAGATTTTAACTAATATAAAAGAAATAACGTAATTTCTTTATATTTTTGTTCTCACTCAGAATCCATTTTGTAGAAATGTTCTTCGATATGGTTTAATGGGGCGCAGGGACACAAGGCCCATGAACATAAAGCCCAAATTTTATTTTTGGGGCTTACGTCCCACTTGAGTGGGACATAGAGCCCAAATTGAATTGGGGGCCTTAAGTTCCACCCAAGTGGGATACATGCCCCAAATATTTTTTGTTAACAATGGGACATAAGTCCCAAATTTTTTAGAGGCATAGAGGGTGGGACTTAAGGCCCAAATTTCATTTGGGATTTATGTCTCACTCAAGTGGGACGTAAGCCCCAAAAATAAAATTTGGGCTTTATGTCCCTGGGCCGTATATCCCTATGCACCGTTTAATAATAGTTAAGGTACATACATAATGTCCTTGGAATTGTAAAAGGTGAGGCTCTTATTTAAATTTAAAATGCTCGTAAATTAAGTCATGAATTGTTTGGGAATTTAATATACAGGGTGGCGCACCAATTGTGCTACAATAAGAAATTCAAATAACTTTTTTTTTAATCGATGTATTTCATTTATTTTTTTTTATTGGTTAGAAAATTAAATTTTATTTTAAATAGTTAGTTGTTTTTAAAGATTATAGACCGCAAATGACCTCCACGCTGTCCCACGCATATGCGGCACCTGGTCAAAAAATTATTCATTGCGGCCTGAAGAGTTGAAGTTGGGATCGCCTCAATTATTGTCGTTATGGACTGCTTTAATTCAGTTAAATTCCTGGGCTTCGTTTTATACACCTCTTGCTTGACATAACCCCATAAAAAGAAGTGCAGTCAGGTCAGGTGACCTTTGAGGCCAGCGAAGAGTGGAGTTCCTAGAAATTAATTTGTTTGCGAATTTTTTGTTTAGCTCCGCCATAACTGGTCTGGCTATATGTGCAGTTGCTCCATCTTGCTGAAACCAAACGCTGTTGAATGGTATACGTCTTCGGCGCAGTTCTGGGTAAATAAAACTCCTTCAACATCTTTAAATAACGTCCCCATTGACAGTAAAGGTTACACCGTTTTCTTCAAAGAAGTACGGCCCGACAATACACCTTGATGAAACTGCGCACCACACAGTGACTCGTTCTGGGTGCAGTTCCGTCTCATGGAGCATTTCTGGATTAGACTCATTCCATATACGGCAATTTTGCTTGTTTACATTGCCGTTAAGATCAAAATGGGCCTCATCAGACATGAACAAACAATTGATCAATGTGTTGTCTTCTTCGGCCATTGATATCATTTTTTGGCAAAATTCCAGGCGAACAGGCAAATCCTGAGGGTTTAACTTGCTAGTAATTTGGACTTTGTACGGAAACAAGTTTAAATCGTCATGAAGTATCCGTTGTAATGACCGTCTACTAATTCCAATTTGCCCCGATAAGTTTCGGGTCGAAACGTTCGGATTGGCCTGTATTGCAGATGCTACTGCTGCGATTGTATCCTGAACCCGAACATTGGCATCTCGATGGTACGGCCTTCGTGCGGTGCTTCCAGATTCGGCAAACATGTTTACAAACCTCATAATGGTCCATCTACTCGGGGGATTACCACCAAACTCCCGCCTAAATTCCCTTTGGACGGAAATGACGGACTGCAAAGCATGGTACCGTTGCACTATCCAAATTCTTTTCTCCGTATCCCAAGCATCCATTTTTATAAATCTAAATAGTAACCTACAAAATAAAAAAAAAAAATAAGCCGATTACTCACACAGAAAAAAAGTTATTACGTTTTATTTTTGTAGCACGATTCGTGCGCCACCCTGTAGAATTGGGGAAGAATA